>BJCM01084286.1:0-42256 GCA_018326385.1 Flaveria bidentis
TATATTAAATATATTAATTATAAAAATCAAAACAAATTTCAATTTTATTTAAGTAAAGTAAAATGCTTTTTATTTTCATAAAGATGATTTTCTGCTTTTCACTTTTTCATTTTTCCATGCAAATGTCATCTTCATCTTCCATCGAAAGGATTCTTCAAAACCCAAATCACAATCCCTTCTTCAAATCACAACACCTTCCTCAATTCGCAAATCATCTCCACAGTTGCTCGATTTTAAGAAATATATTCTTTAGTTCACTCGAGAGGAAGAATGAATACTTAAACATATGCACACCGGTTCAACCGCAAGATTGCCGAATCCCGGTCCAACCACCCACTCGGGATAACCGGCCGAACCGATCCAACTCTCAAAACATTGCTTAAATCTAAAAACTAATGAAAAATAATGATCCTCAATTTTTTTAGTTTTTCTTTGCTTTTAAAAATAACCCCACCAAATATAACATAGCATAATACATTGATTTTGTTATTACACAAAAAAGGTTATATTATTACATTACTACAAATACACAAAAAAATATTGAGTATAGAATTTGAAAAAACAACTTAATTACCTAATCTGTTTTCTTAATTATTCACACAAATAACAAAGAAAAAACGTATTAACAAAGAAAAAACGTATCTATTTTTAATGGCAAATTAAATTAGCATCCAAATTTGTTTCAAGTATACATTACTAAAAAAGTAAATAGTTTCATTATTTTTACACAAATGTTCTATCATTTAAAAAGAGAAACAAAAAACCACAAGTTGATTTCATGACGCATGATGGATAAAATCTTTCCTCTGTTATAACAAGGATATCCTAAAAAAACTAAGTAAACAAATAATAAACATTAACCAGCCGCTTTAATTTAGACGGCCTGTTACATGTACCAAACGATAGACTAGTAAAACATCGAACTGTCAAAACCACATTTTGTAATGGAACAAAACATGTCTACTAGGCCCTAGCTTACCCTCTAAACAAGAATCTTGTAGAACAAGAAGATACTGATTTCTAATTTCCTATTCGGTTTTACTTTTACAACAATGAAGAACACTTTGGGTGTGAATTGCTAAGCTTCAACTGTTAACTGTCACCCAAGATCATGAACATAAATCATGCATTTGTACTCCACCCTTTCATGTGATGTTACAAGCCTTCCAACTGGTAATATGAATGCCAAACAAGCCAGGGGTATTTACGGAAATCAAATCATTTTTACATGATGCTGAAGAGTAAACAGATGATGAGGCTGAAGAAGAATCATGTTGCTGAGGACATCACATCATCTGAGTCAACATTTAGCTAGATCCAAAATTATAAGAAGATTGTAAGTTCACCAATCATTATCAAAGCACACAAACTCTTACTATCATTTTTTGTAAATAATCAATGTTTAATATATTCATTTAAAAACTATATTATGACACTAAACATTCTTTAATAAATTGATAATGGTTTTAGAACATGTGAGGCGCTCGAAGGGTTAGCTCCTAAAGCCAACGCAAGAGCTTCACTTATGTGAGGCATTGCTCTATTAACAACCAAATAAGTTTTATCTACAACCAAAAGTTGCAACTCTTTATCTATTTTACATATCAGCCTTCTTTATCAAGTAAAACGATTCATAATCTCTTCATCCTTTTTGGTTGTTTTACATGACAGCCTGCGGACCTGATTTTGATTTTGAACCACATGTGCAATAAGCGTCATCTCCATACCCTAGGTATATTTCTAATCGCTTCACACGCCTCAAAAACCAGGCATGAGGCATGCTTTGTTAACCAAAAAAGCCAATTTACAAGGTTTTATTGTATTTGAATACAGTTTAAATGACTTTCAACCCCTATCGGTTTTAGGTAATCTTTAGCTGGTCAATCCATTTGACCCATTGCATGCAACACATAACCCAAATCAATCCTGATAAGTGGAAGCATTACCTGTTTGAAATGCTTGAGCAGAGCCGTGTGTAACAGGCTTCTTAGCTTTTCACATTGATCGACCATATGGCCTGAATTAATCAAGTCTCCAAGTTTACACCACAATCGTTCAGTTGTTGTGTATGGAAACCACACTGCACATGTCTTCTTTCTACGAATAACATCAGCTGGTCTCTGCAGGTATGCAACAGAAAGATCATCACAATCATGGTTTAAAAAATATGATTTAAAATGGTAAGCATTCAAGAAAGCAAAATGGGAGGTAGGGTAACAGGTCAAAAGTGGTAAAAGCTTGTAATAGCCATAACGGCTACAGTCCAGTTGACCATACACACTTTTGTCTTAAACTTTTTTTAAGTAATAAGTAATTAGTGTGTTTATATGGATTTAAAAAATTATAATATTTCAATAAAAAAGGTTAACCGACAAAAGAATGGAACATACGAGTGATGCAACAGATTCAATATAGTGAAGCAGCAGATTAGTAGCCTCTGGATATCGCCCGTAATCAACATAAAGTTGAAACAAAGATGCAGGGCTTGATTCAGACCCAGCCATGCCCCATCTTCCGTTGAGTGTACCCTGACATAGATTAAATTTAAACTTGTAACAAAATAACAATAAATATTCATAATATACATTTACATTTAGGACACAAGTATAGTTGTTAAACTGAATGGGAAAAGTTAGTCAAGCATATATTTCTTTCCCGATTCAAGTAATACTTGTTTTTTAATTGAGGTATCAAGTTTAATAACATTATTATTATTATGTTGATATGGTGTATTCCTTAGTTGATGGTAACTTAATGTTCTGGTCAGTAACAAAAGGAATCTAGGGGACTTTTCAAAAAAAATGTACTTTTTATGTATGATTGGTTACATTGCTGCATACATAGCAATTTTTGTGTAAAATAAAATTTCCATCTTATCTCAAAAGACATCTACCTCACTATGTAAATGACCCATACCGATTGTCCAGTTATTCACTTAAGATAAATAATTAAGTTTCCCATATTTCCCTTGATACAATACAATCACAAAACTCTAAATGAATACACTTAAGATAAATAATTAAGTTTCCCATATTTCCCTTGATACAATACAATCACAAAACTCTAAATGAATATAACAGTTAGTCAAACAATAACTGTAGTTTGCTAAATAACAGTTGTAAAATTATTGTTTTCTTAAACAGTGTTTTTGTTTAGTAAATTGTTTTGGGGCGGCTCAAGCGCTTTAAACTTATTATTTAAATATGTCCCATTTTGGACATATACGTACATAAAGCCCAGAACTTATATTTGGCGTATATCGCATATGATCACCGGATTGCACTTTATAACATGAAATTTCGGTTGAGTAATGGATCCATACAAATTTCCTTTTGAAACAGGCCATTCCTAGACTGATGTGCCAAGTTGGCACACCAATACTTTTTGTGCATTTAAAAAAATTAACAATTAATGTGCTAACCATCATCATATAAACATAAATATTACAATAATAAACCTTTTAATTAAATAATTGAGTACATTAAACAAAGCCTTTTTACGACTTTTAACCTGTTAAGCTTGTTTCCCCATATAGCTTAAAGGTTTTTCAACTCATTTGACCCATTTTGGATAAATTACATACAAAATACATTAGTTACCCAAAGAGATCATAAAAATGTGGAAATTACCTTGAACATCTGAACAAGCCAAAGAGGAAGTTCAATCAACCGATCAGCACAGAGAAGAGTTTCTGCAACAATTACTGGTAATCTAGGATGAAAGCATTTATATTTTTCCTGCATTTAAGATAAATATAAACTTCCATCAGTTCCAATATGATACATAGAAGCTAAAATGAATTTCCAAATGAAAGCACACTTTTATATTTTTCATTGCCCATTACCTGGCAGGTTATCAATTATATCAAGTGTATGATCTAATATAGTTACAAATTATCCATTTGGATTCCCTTACCTGAAACCCGATCTTAAACCCACCCAAAATAAGACTTAAAAATAACATATACAACTGCATTTTTAATAATTCTATAGGTATAACCACTATAAAATACTATTTATTATAAACTGTTAAGATTATAAAAAATACATGTGGCCATGTGGGTAAACGGGTTTGGGATCTCTTACGAGTAATCGGGTGGGTATATTTAATACAAGACCCTTAATCCATCTCAAACCTGAAAAAATTTGAAAATCAATCTTCAATCCCATATCCAGTCCCATACCCGATTACTTGTCCCTAATTTTTCAGGTTTTGGGTTTTCTCTACCATTCCCAGATGGTAGTCACTAAAGATTATTTGAAATTATATCAAATAGTGGGACACACATGCAACAAATTTGGCCATCCATAAACTAGACTTTGATTAGAATGCTAATATACCAAACCATAACTGAAACAAACTTAAAAGTCAGTATGATTAAAAATGAGATACGAACTATATATTGCTCAAGTGCCTCCCACTGGTCGTTCCCCTTGGTATGTACTATGTCAACAGAATCATGAACAACCTCGTCCGGTGAAGATGTTAGTAGCAGAACATGCTTTTTAGAATTTTCCCTGAAATTAATATCAAATAATTATTCCTTCAGACAGCCTTAAAGCTTATAACAAGTGATATTAATGGCTGATAGGGATCAATAGATTACTGGCATTTTATAATAAACAATACAAAGGTGGTACTTTTGACATAATTAAGCATGCACAGGTTAATTTGAATATAGATTTAACCCTGATGGGTCAACTGAAAAACTTAGCTAAAATAGAAACTGGTTAAGTGAAGAGTGCAACCTGCTTGGACAGCATTTCAGAGACATGGCAATAAAAACTCTTTCCAGTTCCCTGAACAAGAATTCATGATATCTTTAGCATTCAAAAAACGATGAAACGAAAACTTTTTAAGGAAAATAACATGCATTATACCTTTTCAATGCTGAACCCTTGAAAAATTTCAAAATTACCATGAAAACCATATCATATAGATTTGAATGAACCAACAACTCAACCAAGTTTGGCGGAGGTTTCTCAATCCCTGAAAAGAGTATTAAGAGCTACATTAATTCTCATGGTATTCAATTAATTAACATGAATACAAAACTAGATTACAATACTATCTTCAAAATCGAACAATAAATATTTTGCATATTATGCTGAGATCTGAAAAGTCACTTCAGCTTGAAAAGCCTGTAATCGTATATCAATATTACGGAAAAAATCATGGGCAACCATATGTTCTCTTTACATCATCATTGCACATTTATTATGGCTGTTCACACACCAAATGATTTAATAACTCAGAACTTCATGTTAGTTTCTACAACTCTCATTATTTGATATTAACCTAACAGTGAGCTATGTATGTACAAGGATTAGAGCTAGCATCTAGGTAGTCAAAGGCACACTCAGTGTGCAAGGGCTCGCTGGTCTCCTATGCACAAGGCGCAAAAAAGGCACACCTGAGAAGGGCAATGATAGAAGATAACACATCTAATAGGCATATTAATTTAATACTGCCCCCAATTATATTAACAAAATCTAATACAATCAGCAATTAAAGTAATCTAATTGCTACTAACTTTCAAAAAAAAACCTTTTAAAATCATGCAACTAAAAAAATCTAATATAACGAGCTGTATACTAATTAATTATACCCAACAACAATGCTCAAGTAAATTAAACCCAAAAAAGAAAAAAAAGTTCAAACAGTTAAAAAAACACAAAAAACCAGCCCAAATGAAAGCAAAAAAAGAATCCAAACAAGGACAAGTAGGAAGCCAAATTAAAAGAAAAAAAGACCCAACAGTCACTTATAGAGTATCTGGCTAACAAGTAACAAAGAAAACAAGTTGAAAGCCTCGCATAAGACCTACACCATTTTCATTCAACATAGATAGATTATGATTGAAAAAACATAACTTGTAATCATATTAGACAAGGATGTGTTCTGGACTTCTGGGTAACTGAACCCGCCAACACAAAACTTCAAGCATTTTGCCCCAGACATATATAAAAACCATTACCAACATGCCTATGCCCCCATTTTGACACCTTTAAACCTTTAGCACAGATAATCTCCAAATGACAGTTATAAATTCTAGAACACACTAAGATGAGGAAAGAAGATATTTTCAAGTTGGTACCATTAAATGTCCATCTAACATTTGCCAGTGAGAGCAAATATTCAGCTGAAGTTAAAACAAACTCATTTTCAAGTTTCTCAATGTCCATACAGGAATCCAGTTTCTGACTTGGGGAATTATCATCAGCTTCTGCAAACACAAATGACAGACATATATGTCATAACTTTCCAGATAGTGTAAGTAAACAGTGGAGATAGCAATTATAAATGATGGTAACAGGTCAAAACAGGTAACTTTTCGGTACACGTCGTCAAAATACTTTTTTTCAGCTTCTGCAAACACAAATGACAGACATATATATCTCAAAATACTTTTTTTCTGAAAACTTTTTACAATTTTTAATAGATTAAGGCCGAGTCAATATGATACAAAAATTATTAAGATTTTTAAAAAAATATGATAGAGGATTTATAAAGCATTAGAAATGCACTTTGGGTGACATTCAGCCCATTTGGCCCATTTTCTTTATAGATATTTTTTTTAATTTTACCGGTTTGACCCCTTCAAAGATAAAACATAACCTAAACCAATCCATTCACAAGAATATGGATAGAAATTGACACCTCAGACTACAAGGATTCAAGTCTTTGGATGATTACCCTGCTCTGGAATGGTTATTCTAGCCCTTTTACTAGGATTCTGGATAGACTTTCCTTCAGCCAAGGGAGTGAACCATGCAGAAGATGGATGAACAAGATGCAGGGCGTTTGTAGTGGCAGAGAGGCAGTTTAATCTTTCTTGCAGAATCAACGATCTGAACTGGGAATCTTTCAAAGCTGCTTCATTTTTCAGTTGTACTGAATGAAGGTACATATAACTTGCAGCCTTCCTCCAGTTATGTTGATGCATTTCAAACGCATATAATAATTTATAAGGGTTCGGTTTTATTGAAACATCTGAACGCTCTGCCTGCACAAGATATTCAAAACTAATTAAAAAATTCTAAACAATGATAAGTACAACAACAATTACAGGTTGGGATGACACCATACTCATGTAGTCAAGAAAATTCAACTTTTTATCAGTATATTGTGTATTAGATGATATTACAATATTATCTGATTTTTTGATTAAAAGATGTAGGGAAATGTATGCATTAAAATACAGTTTAGCCGTCTTTGGCACCATCAATCTGTTGTTTTATAACAAAATATTTGGCTTGGTTCGTTTGACCCATTACAGAAAGTATAAACCAAAATCAACTAGTTTATAAAGTAAAGGGGGCTAAAAAAACAGGCACACACCTTCCAAGCAAGTTCCTGCTCCACCTTCTCAGCTAAACCAATAAAAGGTAATTGGCCATCACAGAGTATCTACAATTAAATTGCAAATTTAAGTTTTCATTCTTTTCCTGAATGCAGTAATCCATGACCTAAAATGAACTGCTGAAAAAATAATAACATATTAAGAGAAAGTAACCTTAATTGCACCACGCTCATACAGAACGATGATAAAACGCCTCAAACAAATGTATTTGCTTTCTTCATCTGGATTGGAAATAATAGCACAATATGCATCATGGTAATAGTTCAAATCAAGTGTAAATTTAAATACATTGGCCCAAAGTCGTCCTTTAGCAGTAATCGGTGATTCATTGAGAAAATCTGCCCCTGAATAAGTGTCTCTTAAGCCCAAAACTTCATCTACTTGTTCAAGAGCAGCAAGAGCAAAATGGCAGGCACCTGCACTCATATTATATTGCTCAAACATTTGCATTGCCCATTGATAATAATGAAGCTTCCAAGCTCCAGGTGAGGCTTGATCAGCTGCAATCAAGTAGATTATAAGCACAACAGAGTAACATAAACATATTTCAATTTCAACCATCCAAATAGACTTACAGAAACCAATGTGAGGTAATCCAGTTTCACATGACAGATTCTGCAATGACTTTGAAGCCTCATGCAAAGATGCAGCTCTAATGACACAATAACAATATCAGATCCTTAATAAGCTTAGTTTAACCAATTACCAAGAATAATAAAATCATGGACAAGTAATAAAATCGAAAATATGACTCCTTGTAATGTATGTTAAAGCAGATAATGCAACAAGAATTGAGAATTCTCAGATAACATAGATATGTTGAATCTGATCATGAAAAAATGGAAGATATTTTTATATTATCAAGAGCTTCTAGTACTTTGTAGGTGGCTTTCCTTTATTCCATCGAACCAATCAGGACACACCGTTTGCGAAAGCTCTTGAGTTCAAGATTCTTTTCGCCTATAACTTCTGTCTGTTATATGGCAGTTCATTTCTTTTATTACATAAAAAACTAACTAACCCAATATACTGCAGATGAATCCTAATAATATGTTATAAACTACAAGTCTTTGTGCTTTTATAGTGAGAACTCAGTTCAAGTCTACACCCTTATGGAACACTATCAAAAGGATTGCGGATTGCAGTATATATAACTCAAGTTGCCTAGACAATGTGACAGATGGATGCTACTAAAGAATGCTGAATGAAGAACACTAGGGAATGTTGTCATATTATAAATACCTGAAAAAGCAGGAAATAGCCTCATTAACTTTCTTCTCAGTAGAAGTCCGTGGTGCTTGGCGGTGTGCTTGTGCAAGAAGACAACAGCCAAGAAGGTGAACAAGTGTGCACCAGTCGTTGTTAACACCCTGAATAGTGCTAGATATTTTCTCCTTGAGTAGATTTTGATTCACCAAAGTAAGAAGATGCTTAAACAACAAAAGAATATATATACAATTTTAGTATCCTTCTTCATATCAGAAACTGTCAATTTAAAACAGTGCAATTAAAGGTAGAAAATGGGTGGGTTGGGTAACAGATAAAAACATGTAATCTTAAGCAAATTTTCAACTTTTAGTTAAATTTATAACCAACTATATTACTCTCATGCCAAACTAGTTTCTATAAATATAAAAACTTATAAGGCTGCCCAATTGAATCACTTCCTTAATAGATATATTAGACTACAGTATCTGTTTAACCTGTTATAAATAAAATCCAACCCAAATTACCCGTTTTCGAAAAAACGGGTTAAAATGACCCCTCTAATTGTTATGATCAGGTAAGAGAAACGAGGTGAAACCTCAACAGCATCAAACTGTCCATGCTTAAGTAAGATCAAAGCAAGAGTAGTTGAGCGAGTAGAAAAAGAAGATGACTCATCTTCACTCCTGCCCCAAACTATCCAGCTAGTAAAGTTATGTACTGGAGCAATTAAAGAGCTGGGATTTGGAAGATGCCTTGAAACAACACCTTCAAAGGAATTTTGATGATCAAGCAACAAGATAAAAGCCAATGTGAAGTCACATTTCCCAAGCTTGTCATTCCATAATCTTCGATTGGCACTACTATCTGATGGTGTATAAATCACAAAATGTAAAAATAATAATAACGATAGGAATGGAATGGATGCCGAAAATATATATAGAATATTTAATATTAATAGTGAACCAACTTACTAGCGCACCAGTGTAGCTACATATATGTGTAATTCTTATGTACAAATATAAAAAATATTGTTACAAACAGGCAGACTCAAGTGAACACATGAAATTCCAGCATTAATTTGGTTTTAGCCATTGGACCTTCATTATTTAACACTATGCTGCACGGGAGGTGAGAGGAGGTGGAAAAGAGAAGACGGAGAGTAAGGAACTTTGGATGTCACAGAGGCATCATTTCGTTGTATATTGTTTCCTTTACTCTGTACATGTACGTGATGGATAGAAAGAAAGAAGATGAAGATTTAAGGGACAGTTTAGCATCATTTCATTGTAAATAGTTTCCTTTTCTCTGTAAAAAAATCAGGCACAAAATCACAAACACCAATACAGAAAAAACTCAGTTTGATGGAACCTTTGATCGACTCTTTTGACTAATAAACTCAGAAAACTGTTTACTCTTCGATTACATTCATTGACCTATTTAAATAGCTAACAAACCCAAACCGAAATAAACCCTAAATCCTAATAAAGATAACCCAATCAGACCTATCGATAAACATGTTTTTCAAATAGAGACTCACAAACCTACTAGAACTCGAATAGTTTTACCAGCTTGATCTGACAGACCCAATCAAACAAAACAAATTAATTAAACTTGCTAATTTACCCCCTAGACTATTGTGTTGTGAAAAGATTGGTCTAACAATCACCCCGTAATATTGTCTTGCAATATCCTTCATAGCAACAACAATTCTGAAAAACACCTCATGTGACTTTCACACTGCTAAAACCAACCACCATCTTGACCTTTCTCCGAGACCCCTACCTCTACCTCAGCCGCGTCCTAAACCTTCTAGCTCTAAACCCTTGCTTTCAACAACTCTTTAAATCAAAATTGCTTCTCTGACTTGTACTTCCTCTTGACATTGTTTAATCACCTGCTTATCGACCTCCAGCTGTTGTTTAATTTTCTGCGCTTCCTGTTGGATTACTTCTGCAAAAGAAAAAACACACCCCATTTTTGTTCTTGGTGAGAAAGAAGTGTCTGTTGTTGATCCTATCCTTAAAACGCTTGCTGATTACAAACAAACCTTATTGACACCCTTGATCAATCACACCTGGGAACCTGTTAATGATCATATCCAATTCCCTGATTAAACAAGCCTGCTGTTGACGAGAACCTGTTGTTGATCATCCTGAACAGACCTGCTATGCGATCAACTAACCTGCTGATTGGTAACTCCTTTTTTGTTGACAACTTCACCCCCTCCCTCTTTTTTTCTCGAAATAAAAATAATTCAACTGCCTTTTGAAAAACTCTACCACCTCTTGTCCCTTTTTTCCTCCTTTCATAAAGTGGATCACACTGCAAGTGAAATTCAATAGCACCAACCTTGGTTTCCTAGGTTTTCCCTTTGACTTCCTCATATCCACACCAAAGATCTCACAAAAGCTTTGTTTCTCATTTGTTCCTTCTTTTCCAATCGCCACAAACAAAGCATTTGTTTCAATCCGATTGCCACTATCGTTTTTTCAACAAACAGCCTTTGTCCCCCTTTTAATCAAGTTAAATCCACCTGCCATGTTGGTTGTTTGCAAATAATTCACAAGGCTAGTTGCTTGCTTGGATTTCTTCTCACCTATTCCAGGAACAAATTTAGCAGCCTACTTGCTTCAATTGATTATACCAAGTTGCTAGGTTGCTTTGTTTTCTTCACTCAATTGCAAAGCTTGCTTGCTTCCATTTATTCACCAGGTAAATTAAGTTTTAACAAGACAAAACCTCGGATCCTTGCTTCAATCGAACACCAATCAGCCTTCAAGCCAAACTGCAGAGTCAACTTTGTTATGCTTCCAATTACCATGGCCAACAACTTCAAGCTAACAGCCATCACAAACACACCTTAATAACTGCTAAAGAGGGGCTGCTCCCTTTCTTCGAAAAACAACTCTCAAAACCGCTAAGCTCTAATACCAAGTGTTGGAAATCAAGACAAAATCACAAACACGAACACACAAAAAAATAAAAATAAAAAAATTTGTTTTGATTGAACCTTTCATAACCTCTTTTGATTAATAAAACTCAGAAAATTGTTGCTCTATGATTACATTCATTGACCCATTTAAATATCTAACAACCCAAACCTAAATAAACTCAAATTTCCAATCAAGATAACCCAATTAAACCTATCCGTAAAATACTTAAAAACTTCAATTTAAGACTCCCAAACCTACTAGTATTCAAATTGGCACTGACCCAATTAAACAAAATAATTTAATAAATTTGCTATTTTACCCCCTAGGCTATTAACAAAAACTTATTATGTTTAAGTTAATTAGATTTTCATTTTTTGATTTTCTATATAACTGGATTATTAATATTTTTCAAAGTTTTTGTATTATTGCCTTAATCTTTCCATGTGAAAATCATATTAATCTTCTAAACTTTCTATGCCTATTGTGTGTATGTAATTTATATTTATCCTTTAGTGTGTTTTTTTGGTCACAGGGTGTGCTTTTGTGCCTAGGCTACAAGCAAGTCCTTTGCGCCTTGCAACTTTGATGGCTATGGAGTTTTCCTTAAGATAAAAATATATATTAGCTCTTAAAGGATTAGCATAGCAATAAATTAGAATGAGAAGTGTGTGCCTAGGTAGTCAAAAGCACAAGGCACACTCAAGGCGCAAAGCCATCACAAGTCGCCTAGGCGCCAAAAAAAATTTAATAATAAACAATTAAACTAAAGAATAATTAATTCTTATTGCTTTTACTTTCTACATAAGATTTTAATATGTGTTCCGCAACAAAAACAAGCTTACCACCAACGCGGTGCATGCTATTTGGCAATAATGTTGCATTCATTAGACCCTTTACATTGGAAAGAAAAAATTTTACGGAGAAAACCTCACATCTTCATCTCCTTTCTACCCCATTTGCTCGGCTGTCTAACTCCTTTCAAGCAAATCTACTCCATGACACCGCCAACTACAATATTTCCTGCACTCCACCCTCCTTCTTCCCCCTCTCTCCTCCTCCGCCAAAGGTTAGTGTTAAATAACAAAGATTAAAAAAAAAGATAAAAAAGTGCAACTCAGGCGCTTCCCTGGTCACACGCCTTGCGTATATCTGAGGCGCCTTGTGTGCGCTTTTTACTATAAAGGTGTGTGTCGTGCTAATCAGCTAAAGAACAAAAACAAGATTGGGTGAAGAGTATAATGTTAAGATACACCTACCAATTTGTAATAAAGAGAGTTGGGAACTAAAATCTTCCATAGTAGGTGATTCACAAGGTGTGGTGCCAAAGTAATGTATTATATGCCACTCGGTGATAATTTCTTGGATCATTGGAAATAACTCTAGTTGTACCCTAGAAACATCTTCAGGTAACATATTTATCTGCATTTGCAAAAATAAAGAAATAAGCTTCCAGCTTACTTTTCCTTTTTTCTTCTACCATGTATATATATAAACACACACACACAAGGACAACAATACACATTGATTGTCTAGATTAAGATATTACCTGGCCACCTAACTTCATCATATAGCTCAGCAGCAGTAACATGTCTAGTGCTGATTCAAACATCACTTTGGCAACTTGTGAAGTCACTTGGACTGTTATGCCAGTTCTAATATCCAATACCGCTTTATAATCTGATTTGTTTTCAATCTTTTGAGGCACTAAAAAGTTCAAGTATTTTAGTATAACATCCACAACTTTGTCCCAAGTCACGGCTTTTCGGTGCAAACCATGAAGAGATAGGAAAATATCAGTAGAAAATTTTCTAAGAATTTTGTGGTCACCCACACCTTTGTCCCAAGCAATATCAACACCTAGCTCTGCTACATGGAGAGCAGCTGTTGTAGAAGAAGTGCATCGGGTTTCTAAAACCTTCAAGAAACTTCCCACGACTTCTTCAGGAGAAGTAGATGATTGGCTGAAAAACGACTGGTAGAATAAAGCAGGGGCACTTTTCCCAATTTGATGGCTAAGACTACTGGTGCACCGCAACACCTCAAAGAGTACTTCTCGTTCAAGATTGCTTGATAAGTTGATCCTAGAACTTGCAATCTCCCCAAGTTCATCGAAACAACCTATAACAAACGATATATTAACAACACATCAGTAAATGAGCATATGCTTACAGCAAAGAGCATACATGACAAGGTTTAAAAGCATATTTAGCCAGTATACTTGATGCACCAAAATATTTCTAAAATGTGGTGGTTTTGACCCATTTATGGGCTCAATGTGGATTAAATATTTTCATTGACAGGTCAAATGGGTTAAAGTGATAAAGGGTCAGATGGACTGAATGAGTCAAACGTGTCGCATGTTTTCCAAAGGTTACTTAAAAGGCCAAAAGAAGAACACCCTCTCAAAACATTTTAGCAAAAAAGTAGATTATAGAAACATAACTTTTGTTATGAATAATGGCATTTAAGGCATTAATTCTTTGTTGAAGTTAGAAACAGACAGATTGTACACGGGTCAGCCCATCCAGACCTGTTTTCCGTACAAAAATTTCACCAGTTTTGAGAGATTAGCCAACCTTACAGACCAGCCAGTTTAGCCTCCAAACCAAGGTTTATTGGCTCAGTTATGCAGTTCGTGTTTGTGGTTTATAAGCAAATGCTCCTATTACTAATTATCAAAACTCTTAGATGTGCAACCATACCAAAAGCAAGAAGCTCTATATCCTCCAAACGACGCAATAGAGAAACTGATGATTTTCTTATTAAACCAACAGCACCAGTTGACGAATCAAGAAGTAACCCACATGGTCCATTTTTTTTACACCAATTGTCAACGTAGTGTGAACAGAAGTTTCTCCAGCAGTATACAAGTGAAAGTGGACTCCGAGAAACACCCTGTCACAATTAGCATGGTCATCAATTAAAATAAAGATAAAATTGATTTACAGTAAAAGAGTGCCGTTTTAACTTCAACCTCATGTTCAATAACTGAAATAATCTCCTTTTTCATTGCATCAGCAGTTAAAGAGTGAAACTCAGAGTCAGTGAAGTGTTTGTTATGATCTTGTAGTGTTGCACGAAGAACGGAATTATGGTAAACGTCCGGAAGAAATAGCATACGCGAGAAAACTGAAGTCACACTAGAGGCAATTTGCTCCTGCGAAAACTTAAACATACATGTTACCGTAAATTTCACAGCCAAATGTTAGTAGTCTATCATTCATTCATTATTCTTTTTAAATGACATTCATGTCCACCTAATAGTTCTTAAGAAATGGTATATGATCATTACTATAGTTGTAGAGAGAAAAAATTAGACAATTATGACAACATTGATGAGGGAGAAAAAAATCATAAGAAGAAAATAAAAAGACAAAGCTTGAAAGCACCTTTGCAGATGAATATAGTGAATGAGCAAGCCAAAAAAGATCATCTGCAGCATGCTCAGAACTTTGAAATAGTTGTTCAGCAATATATAATTCCTGTAAACCAAAGCATTGCTCGAATTCCCTACAAGAATTTGAAATAAACCAACATAAGCAGCTAAGACAACCAAAAGTTGTGGCAACATGTATGCAAACATATGTTCCACTCCTATTATATAGTCAACTAAAATAAGAAATGTATATACAGAAGTGTAACATAAATCAATATTTCACTAGAAAACTTAAGTCATGGATAGAAAGTGTACAAAAATAGCAAGATTTTTATAGTAAAGCTAACAAATAAGTAAGAACAAAAGGTAGTCTTACTGGTATGAGCTTAAACCATACATATGTGAATTCTTAATTCAAGAATATACACAGGAGAAGTGCAGAAAAGACTTCTTGTTATGAGTTGGAGGTGAAAATTTTGACCCTTTCGGTTAGGAATAGATCAATTCAGGTTATAATTAAAAAATCACATCAAGTGGGTTAAACAGATCAAGGATCACCAAGTACATATCCAATGCATAAAGCTACCTAAACAAACTATTTATTGAAATAAAATTTTTTTATTATATCTGACATACTTCAATAATTATAAAAAATTCAAAATCATTTTTCAATAATTATAAAAAATTCAAAATCATTTAACACTGTTTACCCGGCCCATCAACTAATAAGCAAAAAGCTTTACCAGAAAAGAAAATAGAGGTCATTTCAGATTTCATGCAAAAGTAATGTGTTTGGCTAACCAGGTAGAAGATGATGGAAATCATATCAAGAAAAGAACCCACAAGACACATTGCAATCTTACCCATCTTCACTTGGACCGAAAACGTTGTGCAGTACTAATCCATCCTCTTTGAGTATCCACATTTTATTTGAAGAAATTTTGACATCAATGATTGCACTCTAACAAAAAAACAAGTGATCAAGTTTAAAGACTTTGCTTACTTTAAAGCAAGGAGAATATGATAATCTAACTCACCTCCTCAATGGAAAAGTTCATTGTTAAGGGCTCAATAGAAAAATTAGTCTTCCCTCCCAGATTAAGATGCAAATTGTATAAGGAGATCGTCTCACCATCAACTTCCTAAAAGTTTAAGAGGAAAGAAAGGGAAGCAGATATCAGATTCTCAAATCAAGCCACCAATCAGCAAGTAAATATCAATATCAAAATCAAATAAAGATTGCAAAATGACTGGGCCAAGCGAGTTCGATAACAGATCAAATGGGATACTTTTGCAAAGAGTCAATTTAAGTTGACCTAAAACACTTTTTGTCCAGTTTTTTAAAAAAATTCTCTATGAATTATGTAGTTCAGTATGACTATAAAAGAAATATTATTACAATAACAATCTATTCTTTTATATAAATAACTATATTAGATATTTACTCCATTTGACTATTTTACCCATCTTGTCCTTTTTAACTAATTTCTTTTATTTTACCTATTTGACCCATCCATTATTCCATTAGAAACACCATAACCCAAAAAGACCAGTCATAAGAAATGGGTCAAATTGCCACAAGCATTTAACATCCCCAACAGATGCATATGATGAGAATATGTATATGATACCAAAGCTGCAACTGACAGAAACAACTTTATGCAAATTGTGTTACCCATATTATAATAACAATAGTACATTACGTTTTCAGTAAAACCAGTGAATCAATTATCATTTCGCTTGAACTAGCTTATAATTAAGAACCATAAATGAAAACATCACAAGCTTCTACTACCCATTCTTTAAACTTAAATAAAAAATTGTGCCTTGTAAATAACAGATGTGACTAATGATTGGATACACAACCTGCTGATCATAATGCCAGCCAGGTCTCTTTCTTTTTCTTCTTTGGTTTAAATTCATAAGTGGATACCTCACACAAATGGATTTAGAACATAATTGTTGGTAGCATTTCTTTCGGCATTCCATTCATTGGGAAATCAAAATAGAAGTTCATCTATATTAGACTAGATTATTATTAGTGAATAGTTTAAGGTTAATTATGTAATACTGTCCTCTATATAAAAGACCCTTTATTGTAACCCTAAACACACAATTACTCAATACAATTACAATTACAAGGTTTAATTTGATATCATAGCTAGGAAGGCTCGATCACCACTCCGGCCGCCACCGCTGGCCTATCCAACCATCCATTACCGATGCTTTCGTTACAATAATCACCACTACCATCTTCACCTTTAACAGGCGAATACAAACCGCCATCGTCTCTTTCCCTTCACACAACCATAGCCGTCGCCGCCAAACCCTAACCCTAGCCGTCGCCGCCAAACCCTAACCCTAGCCGCCGCACAACACATACAATCACCGCTTCTCCTTATCAATCTCAACCCTTCATCGCATACAACGTGATGCTTTACCTTCATTGCCACTGATATACAACTGTGGCTCCACCATACAACGACGGCGCACCTTCGTACAAAAGTTTTAGGTGTGGAGATACACGAGAAGATTCACAAGATAAAGACAACGATAGTTTCAAACTCACATCGCATGCAATGCGATAACCGGAGAAGAACAACTGGTGCTTCACACATTCGGTGATTGCAACGACAAACAACAAGACCAAAATTTACGTTACTTAATTTATTTTTATGTTTTTAGATTTCAAGCTAAATCTCTCCCGAGCTTAGCTTGCAGGGGAATATTAGACTAGGTTATTATTAGTGACTAGTTTAGGGTTAATTATGCAATATTGTCCTCTATATAAAGGACCCTCTATTGTAACCCTAAACACACAATTACTTAATACAATTACAATTACAAGGTTTAATTATCTATAACCATGAATTAGTCAATTAAACATGCATGATAGAGGTAACAATCTCAAAGTGCACCCTCTTTGTTTTTTGAATAATATGCGTCTTAAGAAGGCGCATAATCTGAGTGTCCTTACAAAAATACTATTTTCAATGGTATATTAATATTCTAGCCTAGCTAACATCAATCAAACAACTTAATATATTAATCGAAACTAGAAATTTACCCCATGCAATGGGGCACGTGGTGCCCTCACGTTGCGAGGTGACATTGATGTGGTTAGGTAGCATTGCGGTATAAAGCGGACTCAATTTTGAATAAAACTAGATTTATAACCCACGCAATGTGACAAGGTAATTCGTCATGTTTTCAAAAATTAAAACCAAAAAGTGGATGAAAAAACAAAAACAAACCTCAAAAATAAGTTGAACAAAACCCCACCCCCATAACTCAAACCCAAGTGGGTTCAATCTGTACATGTGCGCCGAATTGCTAGAGCAAGAACTCTTTTTAAATGCAACCAAATTCTTATACACATGTAAATTCTGAAAAATCAAAAAGAAAAAAAAATAAAAAATAAGAAAACTTGTGATCCAATCATGGCTCACAACGTTCTGCTAACCTGCCAGCTGCCACGTTCTGCTTGCCTGTTGGCTGCCACTATTTATCAATGTTTCAAAATCATATACATATAATTTATGTCATGTCAATATACACGTCGACGCATAAAGTTGTGAATATACATTGATGAAATTCAATACTATATATAAACAAAAAGAAACTGATTAAGAAATTATCATTGATATGTCGCAAAAAAGAGAAGGCGTTTGAAATATATACACCGAAAAGAACTTTTACATTGATAAAAATTATATAAAAAATCAAAACCATTGGAATTTAACCACTAAATGATAAGTTCGTTAAAGAAGTTGGTAACAAAGAAAATGAAATGATTAGGAAAAAAACAATTATAATAGTAAAAGAAAAATTATCAAACAAAATTCTGTTTTAGGATAGATACGGATGGACAAAAAAACTAAAAAGCTTAGAAGCACATGAACCAAGCAGAGGTAGCAGACTAGATTCAACCTTGGGTAGGTGGCAAATAATGGAGAAGATCTTTGACCACCAGTCCAAAACCCATGTTGTGCTAAATATCACTAGAAGAATATAAAACATAAAGCAAGAGACTGTGGCTTCCTATTGGCCATCGATCTTGCTCAATGTTGTATTATAAACTTTAGAATATTATTATTATTTTAATAGTTGAAAAAAGCACATAAAAGGATTATATGGAAAAATTGTGGTTGAATTAAATACAGCAAAAGTGTTTGATATATGTAAATGTTGGTAAGAAAAGGGTATACAATAAAAAAAACTTAAGAAAAAGTAGTAAAGATATATGTTCACTTAAATTTAAAAAACAATTTACTTTAAGTTGATATAGTATAAAAAACATGCTCTCTGGAGCACATCTACTTTAAGTTGATAGTCAACCAAATTTAAGGTGGTGGGGGGTTCCCGGATCCAAACGTGGGTGGTGGGTTCACTACATATGCAATTTACAACCAGCAACATATTTGTTTAAAATCCCAAAGCCGATAATATATAAAGAGATGTGAAAACAAAGGAAACCAAAAATATATAAATATAAAGATGCATGAAATGGTTGTATGTCATGCATCAGTACCTGTGGCACAGACCTTGCATTTTAAGAGTATGTAGAATAATAGGTCATACACATTTAACCTAACTTATTTTTTAACAATGCTTAATTCAACTATTCATTATTAGTCACAGCTAAATGTGCTTAATAAAAATATAGCTAACAAAAAAGCCCAAAGTAGGATGGAGCCATATCTTCAAGTAGAAAAGTCTGTTATGCAAAACAGTGAGGGTAAAGAGTCAGGCATAAGTAGCCACAAAATCACTAAGCACAAGCCTACATCAATAATAAGACAAAATGTACAATGAAATCATAAGAAAACAGAATATAAGTTTGAAAGCATAAATATTAGGAAGTACCGAATTAGGCTTATGAAGGACCGCCAGAGGTAGTATATTTGTGTCATTGGTAGTTACACCTGCCCATAACCTCGCAAATCTAGCTCCTAAAATCATACATATAGAAATGAATGGCAATAATCACCATATTTGCCAAAGTTGCAAAGATAAAATGACTAAACATTAGATAATGTTTCACTTGCCCCATGCACAAAAGCAAAAGGGTTTTAACAAACTAGCTTCTAGTGGGAACCATAAGATTGTGATATACAAATAACTTTTTAATAATATTATCCAGGTCTATCATGATGTTTAGTTTGGTATGATTCATGTCTCCAAATGATTAGTAAAATAATATCACATCTGCTTGCTTAGCTTCCTTGTTAGTTAGCGAAAATCGTACATACAACAAATGATTTGTATAGATACAAAATCAAACTTTAACAATTGATAAATGGTAGCATGCATGATAAAACCCTGATAAGAAACAAGCATCATCAAATTAGCTACTCAATGAATAAATGAAGACATATTTTGGCTTGAAAAGATCTATAATCTTTCATTTCCTAAAACTTATATTATATACGTAAATAAATAGAATTTCACGCTTAGTTGTCATTTTGCTAAAGAATTCATAGATTAGGGCATTGCATTAACCACAAAATATCGATAGACGTGGAAAAGTGGGTTTAGTAAGGGGTTGAATAATGTGTCCAAAAGAAGAAATGTTAGTTTAGGTTATTTGGGTGTGTCAACTAGAAACACTTTTGTTCTCACATTTTTGTTCCTAAAACTAGTTTATGGTAAGTACTCTTCAAAAATATGCTATAACAACAATAATCTTCTTATAGTATGATTAGTAGATTGAATAGATATACACTTTACAAGACATTCAAACCTATTCAACCCATTTGATACATTTTTAAGTAAACTTACAGTTTTTACCCATTTGATCGATTGGACATAAGACATAGCTGTACCCACTGATAAGTAAACAGATGGAAAATATCACCTCTAAGTATTGAAGATTTTTGTTTAAAAAAAACATAGAACTTGCCTTCGGATGTTGACGTATTCATGGAATAACTCAATAGTTTGCTACAACTCAAAAGGTCCCACAATCTTAATACTCCATCCAAATGAAGCACAAAAAGAAGTTTTCTCCCATGAATCTCTAAACATACTAGATCTTTCACCGGAGCAACAGTCCTCCTATATGATAACTAAACAATTAGCTTCATAAAATTGCATGCAAAATTTCTCTTCCAAAGTTCCTGGTATATATAAGAGACAATATACTATAATCCATCAAGAATCATATGTTATAAGAAGGTATCATATCTATACTACCTAAGTGCATATATAAAACAAACAAGTTTGTGGTTCAAATTTTACATGACACAATAGAATTTCAAAATCACTCGTAATTATTAAAACAAATTTAAAATCAGTATATATATAGATACTCGCACTTGTTTGAAAATATAAGTTTTTGGCTTTAGTTCCGCAAAAATAAACTAACTGGTTCCAGTTAGAATACATGCATTTCAAACCTTATACACATTATTTAGGGACATAATGATGATTTTGTTAACTTATAAAGCATTCTAAAATGCTAGAAGATTGCATATAATGAATATATTCCAAGTTTCCAAAAATAAATATACTACAGAAGTTAAATGAATACCTCGACATTAAGCTCCACAATCGACCAAAACTGGAATCATCTCGTAGTTCATGCAAAAAACCTAGATTTTACGAGGTCATTATAGCATGTCATTTTCGCATGTTATAAAAATGTACGGTAGTTGATCTACAATGGGTCAATTTTAGTGGTGTTTTATCTCAAATTGTGCAACAGGTCAAGTAAAAAGAGTTAATTTGGTCAAAATAAGAACAATCAGCCAAACAAGTTAAAAGTCGACTGAAGGATGCTATTTGTGCATCAAGCCTCCAAAATTAATGTAATCAAAGATTTAGATTTTATTACAACAATTTTATTTTTGGTATTACAATTAACACAATTACTATTTACAAAAATAAAAAAAGGCATAATTGAGTGTTAACAAATCAAACCCAACTCAACTTGGCTGATTAAGCCGTTTTAAAATTTGGCCCGTTCCACTGCCACATCTGTAAAGTAGCATTAAAGCAAATGTACATTATTATAAGTCTACAAGCTTTTAGTGACAATAGAGCGCCCACGAATAACATGTCTTTACAAAATTGGGTATTCCAAGGTAAAGCTAGATTAATATTTGGTAACTTATTAAATTTTATATTGAATATCACTCGCACATTCATATGATAAGGTATCCTTAGTTAATCCAAACCTGGAGTAGTAGAATCAAGCATGCCAAGTCGAAAACAACCAACAGATCCATCTTGTCCCCCTACTACAAGACAACCAGTGGTGGCAACTATAGTTGTAATGGCTCCATAATCACAATAACTTGTAACATTTAACTCAACAACCTCATTAGGTGGCAAAACAGAGCATACACCATAATTAGTAATATTGGTCAGCCTAATAAGATAGGCAACTCCAGCAACAGCCAACGTATAAAGCATGTACGGGTTCCCAGAAGCACTAGAAACCTACAAAAATTGACATTTTGCCATAATATTCCAAGCAATACATAATAATTTGGACTAAACTATTAAAAAGGACAACTGAAACTAAAAGGAAAAAACCTCGCTTTTGCATATATAAGCATATGGAGATAGTGCGCTAGCAAATTCAATCCGCAAACCAACCCGTGGAAATTCGGCAAAACTACAGAATTCAACTATCTCCAGAACATTGGGACAAGTCTTGTTTATTCTCCTATTATGCCACAAGTCATCAGCATATGGTAGTTATTACAAAATAATAAATAATAAATAATAAATAATAAATAATAAAAATTGGAAGGTGTCATTTCTATAAGTTCTAGCAAACGCCAGATAGATTTACACTACCAACCTCCAACTGCTCTAAGTAGAAACATAAGACTCAAAAATAGATATAAGAGTGAGCACCAGGTTGGAACTAGACTAGACCAAAACAAAATAAAAAATTCAAGATAAAAGACAAAGGAACCATAAAGTACTGGGCCTATTTAAACAGATCCAGTACCGGTTTGTATTAGAATAAGATCTTGGAATTAATTAGTAAAATCGGTGTTGAAGGGATCAAACTGAAATTTATTCTTCCTGTATACTAAGTTTACCAAAGTGGAGGATTAGGATTATGAGTCGGCAGCAAGTTTTACCAAACAATTCTTCCCTGCACTTTTTATTATACATGTTTGAGATCCCAGTGAGCTTCTTAAGCTAATACATGCGACCAAACAAAGATTTAGTTCAGACGATCGGAGTTAAAAAGAAGCAACGATGAATAAAAGGCAAGGCAGTGCAACAATCAAACAATAGTAAAACGGAATCTTGAACCAAAATGAAACTTTATTAGAAACATAAAATAAAAAGGGAAATAAGAGAACTAAAGATAAACAAAGAGATTGGACAGGGTGTCGGCACTGCCCTGTCTAGGGTTTACACGTTATGGCAACGACTTAGGCTTGTATTTTTTTATTTTCCTTTGTGTGGTGACACCGCTGAGGAGGTAGAGAGCCTGGTGGCTTTGATACCATGTAAGAGGGTAAAAGACTGAATGAATATTGATGATAGCCTGATAGGTTTGGTTACATTATATAGAGTTCACAATGAAGCATTAAAAACCTAACCAAACCCGTGAGCTAATATTAATAACCCTAATAATTATAGTAACATAGTCTAATAGTTTGGTCCCAAAAAGCATGAACCGGATAAAACTACGGGTTTGCCTTTATTTGAAAAAACGAGTATGAAACAAAACAATTTCAAGTTGAAAATATATACATAAATATATATATGGTTCTAGTTTTATAGCAAACCTAGACAAGAAATGACTTTATTAAAAAAATCAAAACAGAAATCAATGTACAAAATATATAGAATTGAGAGAAATAAGCCAAACAAAGTCAGTAATGTCCGATTTGGTACACTGCCAGTTTGGTTTTTCTCTTTTCTCGGTCCTGGAACAGTTTTTGCAAACCCCTATACAAGAAACTATTTATTCAAAAAACAAAAACATATATATGTATATATATATATATATATATAATTAAGAGAAATAGGCCAAACAAAGCCAGTACTATCTGATTTGGTACATTGCTAGTTTGGTTTTTCTCTTTTCTCGATCCTAGACCAATGTTTGCAAACCCCTATAATTGTTGGACTGTTGAATAAAACTACAGCTAATTCATGAGCATGTTAATCTCAAGCAAGTCTTATTTTTCACTACTACAAATACTTGTATTTTGTATTTAATATACAATAGCAATAGCTTATAAAAAACAATCAAAATTAAAGTCATCATTAAAAGGAATATTCTCTCATGGAAAGTTTAAATAAACGGAATTGAGCCTCGAGGCGTTTTCCCTTCGCCTCACGAGGCGTAAGCCTCAAGGCAAAACGAGGCGTAAGCCCGAGGAGAAAATAATAAATAAATATAAAAAATAAGCATGATTTATCTAATCACATAATAGTATAGTTAAAACATCATTATATTGATTAGCTATTTTGCAAACAACTCAACATTTACTATTAAAAACATCAGGTTGTATGTAGTATGTACAAACAAAAATGTTAAGAAACAAACAAAAATGTTAAGAAACAAAAAGGAAAAATAACAGAAATAGAAGAAAAGAAAAGTAGAAAACACACACTAGTTAAAAACAACAAAATAAGAACTCAAGAAACTATACAGCTAGTAGTCTACACTGCAGCACTTTCTGCAGCACTTTTACTGCACTTCTTGCAGCACCCAGTGACTAGTACATTTACTTTTTTTTGGTTGCATTATATCACTTGTTCTCCTTCCCTCTTCATCCTCCTCATTCCATAAAACAGCTTCGAGCAACCTGCAACTCCGGCGACCTACAACTCCGGCAACACCAACTGTGTCCTCACCGCGTGCCAACATTTTCACCTCAACGCCTCAAATAAAATTCCGCCTTGGCATTTTTTTACCGCCTCATCCCTTTGAGGTGTACGTACCAGATGAACCTCATGAGGCAACGCCGCCTCATATACGGTGTCTTACCGCCTCGCCTCGAGGCGCACCTCAAGGCGTACGCCTCGACCGTTTTTTAAAACCATGCTCTCATTCATTTACACCGCTACCTAGAGCACACTACTAAGATTTAGGTTTAAAGATAATACTAAAGAGTAGAGAATAATCCTTCCAAGAAAAGATGTTAATTATTGATTGATAGATAAGGTATAAACTTTCAAAATCATTAAGCGGTAGAGGTTGACATTAACTATTTTGCCTGTAAGCTTTAGAAAGACAAGATACAAAAAGTCATATTTCAAGTATCCCGTTGTTTCAATATTTTGGATCTTGTAGAACCTAAACAAAAGAATTTCATGGTTTTGAAGACTACCACAAATACTAAAAATAATATTGAATAGAAGCATGTTGTTGCAAAAATGGTAAGTAACATAGGCTTCAAGAACATATATTTGAATCCAAGCCCCCAAAAAGATATATGAATACTATTTATCTCGATGTGTTAACCTAAACAAGACAATTTCATGGTTTTTAAGACAATACCAAAAATACTAAAAACAATATTGAATGGAGGCAAGTTGTTGCAGAAATGGTAAGTAACATATAGGCTTAAGAACATATAATTAAATCCAAGCCCCCAAAAAGATATACAAATATTATTAATCTCAGTATAATCATACATATAATTCCAACTTGATGGTGGATGAAAAAGACAAATGGTGAAGATCCACACCTCGTTGAATGACCGCTTAACCAGTTGTCCAAAAACCTTCCTAGACTAATCACAAGAACTGTTTAAGCTAAACAAATTCAAAACATTGTTAAAATTAACCTTGATGGTTCGCGTAGGTTTGAGTGATGCAAATAGTTGAAGGGCTGAAATGACATATACTAAAATGGTTGGGTGAGTTTGGTGTAAACTCGACACATGGCTTTTAAATGTTTATTTAGAGTTTGTTTAATTATAATATTGTTTATTAGCGTGATACGCATAGTTTAATGAAAAATAAAATAGTAAGTCGGTTAGAAATAATATAGCTTGTTGAGCACCTTTTTTTAATTTAGATATAAGGTTTAGAAGTCAATGTAATGTGTGGCCTATTAGTTTGATATAATAAAAGTATCAAAGAACAGGTTGCTCTAAATCCTTTGTGGTGTACCGCGTTTTGAAACCTGATTTTCCAACCCTTGGTGTCAACACAAGGAGAAGATCAAGATCTTAAATCTGTGAGGCGGTGAAAAATGAGTGATTGAGCAAGAGAAATTAGCAACAACGGAGGACCAAGGGCAGCAACTAAAAGATCAAGACCACCAAGAGAAGGTGGATCACATTTGTGTGTTTTGTGACTAAAAATAAAAGAGATCATGTGTAGTTGAAGAGAAAATATCGTGTAATTCGGACAAGGATGAGTTCAACTCCAAGAACAACAAGTTCCTAGTCCAAAAACCATGAATCACTCTAGTGAGAAGATCATTCGACTCAACAAGAAGCCGCTTGTGTGTTGTGTAGAGGTAAGAATCAAAACTTGTGTGCCTGTGTGTTTTGATTAAGGTGTGAAAATCCAGAGTAAATCAAGATTGGATTTGTGAAATATAGTAAATTTAGATTGGATTTGTAAAATATAGTAAATTTAGATTGGATGTGGATGAACCAACCAAGAGTAAGAGACAAGAGTTGTGTTCTTAAACAAGCAACAAGAACCAACCTTATGTGATTCAAGTAACAAAAAGCAAGAGTGAGGAGTGGACCTATGAGGTTCAAAAAGCATAAGCAAAAGCAAGAACCCCGTCCATTACTCCATTCGCATAACATGTAGGAAGAACTGGACCCATGTGGTTCATAACAAGAGCAAGAATAGTACTAGCGTGGGCCAAAACAAGAACTGCAAAAAACCTTTGTGGTTCCTCAATCGATTCAAGCAAGACAGCAAGATAGAAAGAAAATAGGCAAATTAGCAAGAACACAAGAAGACAAAAAAGCAAAAGCAAGAAGAACAAAGCAGGCAAGAAAGAACGATTTCATTCTACCTTTGGTTTGCAAATAAAGACAAAGGAAAAGAAGCAGCAAGTTTAAAAGAAAGAAAAGTAGAAGCCAACACACAAGAAAATGAAAAAAGGAGCAAGCACCCATGTGGTTCATAGCAAGAACAAGAACGACATTGTACTAGAAAATGTGAGAAGTGTTAGAAATAAGACGTGAGCAAGATGTAGATCATAATACTTATCATGATGATAGTGAACGAAAGATTGACTGAGCCAATCAAAAAAGTGGTCTGAATGATCAAGGAGTACAACAAAAGCAACAATGTAAGGCAAACGATCCAAGAATCAAAGTTTTGAACTTGAGAGTCTTTATGGAAATTAAAGATCTTGAAGGAACAAAGTTAAGATTAATGGAAAAAATGTTAAAATTAATCTTGATGGTTCAGGTCGGTTTGGGTGATCCAAGTAGGTGAGGGACTGCATTGACATAAACCAAAAAGTGGTTGGCTAAGTTTGGTGTAAAGTCAACAAATGGCTTGTTTATTTAGAGTTTTTTTATTATAGTATTGTTTTATTAGTATGGCATGTTAGGATTCCAAGCGGCGCAGCAGAACCAACACACGAACACGCACAAACGATTATCATGCAAAAAACAAGAAAACTAAACATGGGCCCAAGCCCAAAGCCTTCACAAACCCAACATGATATGTATATCTCAATAGAACATAAGAGATTGAGTTGGTTAGGAATAGAATAGCTTGGTGAGCAAGTTTATCTAGTAAAATTATAGGGGCTACAGGGTATTCCAATGTGTTGGTTGTTCTTGGTTTAATATAAAGAGTTAAAAAGCGGGTTGCTCTAAAACCTTTGTGGTGTACTGGTGTGCTGCGTCTTGAAATCTGATTTTCCAAAAAACGCAGCAACAACTGCTTAAACGTGGCTGCTGGTAATTCAAACTTGGCAGTGGACCGTTGATTGTGACTGCGCAGATCAGCAACTTATATGATGGTAATGAATACAGGTATAATATAGCGCAACAAACCCACAAAACCAAAAACAGATTGCAAAAAAAAACACAGAATTTACATGGTTCAATCTAAACTTACCTACGCGCTTTTCCACGTATGCAAATATGCAATAGCTAGTAGATGTTATTGATTTGGAAGTGGAAGTGACGAGAACTACAATTAAATACGGGGTCTATTTATAGACTAAACAACAAATATGGCTGCCTTAAAAGTCCTAGGGCCAAGATGCCGAAAACAACCTCCACATCTAACACGCCCAAGTTGCAAATTGATGCAATTAGGATCCCTAACCAGGGCTACTTCCCAATCATAAAATTAGTGTTTTCATTAACATCATGTGCTCATGCTTAATAACTGTTAGCTAATGCTCATAGCTCCGTCCCATTCACTAATGCAATTTAGTTATCTTACAGCTTCTTTTCAAGAAAAGGAATTGATAATTTAACTCATCAGAAGCAAGGCACTACTACACCAGTCCAAGAGTTGATCCACTTGTCTAGATACTATCAAAAACTCCAACAAATGAACAGCCAACTTAAACATTGGCATCAATAACATCATCAATCAGTTCACCTGAAGCACAATTGATACATTTTCTACCCCTGCTAATCAGAATGAAGATAGTCCTAACACGCTAACACAAGAGCATTATATATTTACTTAACTAATTCTATTTCTATCCACTTTCAATGTAGGGTTTAGCCATATATAGGATTGAAAGCAATAGCGCAAATGAAATTACATGAATTAGTAGTAAATAGAGTGATAATGCGTTAGGTTTACCAGATGAAATAGGTAGGAGGATCTCCAATGATGCAGCAAGATGAGGCGTCTTCAGTAGGAGGAGCAAGGGGCTGAGACGACGGTGGAGAAGAGGTTGTTGAAGGGACGGAGACGGTGAACCATTTGATTGCATCGCTGCCGATGATCGGAACCTCGATGCCGGCTAGAGACGACCGAGCTGCCATCGATCGCGGTGGTGCAACCGAGGGTTTGGGTTGTGTGTTTGAAACTTGAAAGTGAAAACCTAGGCTAGTGTGAGAGGGAGGGAAGGGTTTAACTTTAAAGTGTGGTTTAAGAGCTGAGGGTTGCCTTTGCTTTAGAGAACACGGGCAAGAACCGGGTTTTGAACCGGTCGAGAAAATTTAGATTTTTTTAATTTCCACATATACGATTTTATTTTTCTTTTATTTACTTTGATGATCGTTTATGAACCGACTCAAGTTTATCTGATTTGGAGGAGGGTTTTGTCGCACCCCACCATGGCGGAACCATGAGGTGTGATGTATGGGTTCCAAATCATATGATTATCATAAACACAAACATACCTTAGATACATAGCTTTTAATATTCATAGTTTTACATCCCAAAATCAAATATTTAATGACCACATTTCTTTCATCAAAATAAATTGTATTTCAACCCAACTAAGTATACAAGTAAAATCTTTCCAAACAAAATAAATGTATCCAATGTGTGTTTTATATCTTAGTTGCTTACTTTCAAAGATCATCCCTTATTTACTTAAAGAACATATTTTAAAATGTCATATAATGTTGATGAGTTCATAAGTTTTAATCATTTTAGAAAGCTAAACAGTTATTTGAAAACATTAGGAGATATGATAATCAAAATAAATACGTATGACTAATTCGTAGACTAGCAAGGAATACAAATAAGATGTGACATCATGAGTCATAACCAAATCATAACTTCCGAGGACTTTGCCCCAACCCACCTAGCAGCAGACATTTGGACCGGTGGTTAACACGACTAACCATGATAGGAGGTGAGACCCAATAATAGTATTCAATATTTCCACGTCTAAACGATAGCTAATGGTTATTACCGAGGAATGAGACTTTTCGGGGGCGCAAACAATAAATCATGAACATATAAAGGTCTAGTATTGTTTTCTAATTGAAATCATAAAATTGTAAATGGGGCCGTGAAAACTCACCTTGAGGGTCAGATGTTTGGTTCGGGATTTCTTGATTTGGTAAGTCATAGTGCAAGTCGTTGAGATTCAGGTGGATAGGTCTTTCATGGGCAGCAGGAGTTGCAATGTTCTTGAGTCAAGAGCAGCTGGCCCGGCCAACTTTTGTGCCTTGTTTCAACCCCTTTGATCAAAAGTTGAAGTGATGGTGGTCAAGGCCTCCTTAACCATTAGTTTAAGGTTTAGTTTCTTGGTAACTTGCATTGTAATTGTGGTTGTTTTAAGGTTGTTTCAGCAACAATACAGCAGCATTCGCATCCCTTTTGTACCTTTTCTCAGCCACATTTGACCATGGATGTTGGTAAATGTTCAATCACTATTAGTGTAGATTTAGTTCAATGGTAATTAGGTTGTAACTCGGGGAGTAAATGGCATTTTAAGGCTGGTTTAAAAGCCCCCCATTGACCAACCCAAGAGCCCTAGTGCGGGTCTATTTATTATTCTTTAGAAGTTTATTCGGTGTTGAATAAATTAATACTGCAAGGTTCGATTATTTTTCTTACGTAAATGATGGTTATACTTGATTTTTCTTATATATGAGAGTTATTACGCGTAATAAATTCATGGATTTTTCATTACTAATTTTTTTTATATTGTAACATCTTTCTAGCTTCCATTCACTAGAGGTATAATTATTAGTATGTTGCTTGTCACCTTGCGTATTGTCGGACTAGGAGATAAATTTTAGATGCGATGCAATTTCATGCAAAAAGTGGTAGATATTCAAGCATGACCACATGCATGGGTGTGAGCGTTCCCTAAACTTGGCTACATGGTAATTTATATACGCCACACCACATATATCTATATAGGTCGACTACTCATACGTGCGAGCCGATTAGTTCACAAATTTTATTTAAAGTGTGATCATGACATGTATGGTGGTGTTAAATTTCAGAAGGTCTAACTCATGCAAATTAAATATATCAAGAAATTATGCTATGAAATTACTTTGAAGCTTCGTACGGATATTAACTTAAAACTAAGGTAGCGTTTGGTATGCAGGAATGAGGGGCGGAATGGAATGAACCATTAAGGGTGAATAAATAAAGACATGTTTGGTTGGTGGAGGTAATGGAATGAACAAATACGTAGTTGATTCCATTCCCTCAAATTCATTCCATCCACTCCCCCTTCTTTTTTTTCATTTCATACCTTCTTCCATAATTAATAACCAACACCACCCGCCACAACAACCACCACCGACCACTAAGATCGCTCGTCACCAGCAATCACCACCGACCACACCGCAGTCGGCCACCATTACCCTGGGAACACCATCGCCGGACACCGCCACCGCCGCCCCATCGGAAACCATAGAAGGCCACCACCACCGGCCACGGCCGGAGCCGGAAACCACCGCCGAAGGCCACCGCCGTTGCCGGGAAACACCACCGCAAGAAACCACCTCCGCAGGCCACCACCGTCATCGCAAGAAACCACCTCCGAAGGCCACCACCGACATTGCAAGAAACCACCTAAGGCCACCGCTGCCTCCAGAAACCACCTCTTGCCACCACCGCCATCGGAAACCACCGCCAGCCACCACCGTCGCTAGAAACCGTAACCGTCGGCCACCACCGCTGCAGGAAACCGCCGCCGACGAAAACCACCGCCAACCACCACCACCACTGGAAACCACCGCCACCGGAAACCACCGCCGGCCTCCGCGCGCCGACGGAAACTACCGCCGGCCACCGCCGTCGCAAGAAACCACCGCCGCCGCCGGAGACCACCGACGGGCACCACCGCCGCCAGAAACCACCTCCGGCCACCACCCCCTCTCGCCATCAACATCTTAACTACTTTTACACTTCATTGTTTCGTTTTTATACCTAATAAATAAAACAAAGGTATGATTCATTTATTACTAAAGGGCAACCAAATAGAACAATGGAATAAAATGATTCATTTCATTCTCTTATCCATTCCATTCCCTTATTCATTTTATTACTTCATCCATTCCATTACCACATACCAAACATACCCTAAGGTTGTCACATTCTACCCATATTAGAAGAATTTTGTACCAAATTTCCAGTCGTGCCATCTGGGACTAACGTCTCCCTAAATAGAGAGTGGTACTTATTTTTTATATGATCGTCTTATTCCCAAGTGAATTCCAAACCATGTTTTTAAGTTCCATCGTACCTTCACTAATATGATGCGGCTTCGTCTAAGCTTTTGAACTTTACAATCCTTGATACTAATTGGCTCCTCAATAAAATTAATTTTGTCATTTATTTGAATTTCCTCCAAGAGTATGATGAGTGTCTCATCAGATAGACATTTCTTTAAATTTGATTCATGAAAGGTGTGATGTATGTTGCTCAATTCTTTTGGCAACTTAAGCTTGTAAGCTACCGGACCAACTTGCCAAAAATTCAAATGGACCGACATATCTAGGATTGAGTTTGCCACGCTTGCCAAATCTTGCAACACCCTTCCACGGTGTAACTTTAAAAAGAACTCAATCTCCAACTTGAAATTCCAATGCCTAAATTCTGACAACAACATATCTTTGATAGATTCTTGCAAGCTTTTATGTTTTTTAGTTTCCTTGACTGGAAGGAAATGTTCAGAATTTGTCAATCAATAGACAATAACCTAGAATTTATCATACCTGTTCGATGTTTCTGGTAATTTTGTTATAAAATCCATAAAGATTTTCTCCTATTTCCATTAAAGTATCTCAGGGTCACCCTCGCCAAGGCAGAAACACAAGTGAATGACGAATCATATATCTTTAGAACACATGGTATGAGAAATATTAAACGTAATGCATTCAGCATATATGGGTTCTACATCATTGTCTTAGGTTACAAAATAAAGATTACACATATGACTCAAATCATAAGTCTATTTTAAGAAATATTCCATTGTAGCCTAGATGCGCAAAAAGTTGATCTCCAAGCTATCACACTTAATTATCACCTAAAAACACGTTAAAATAGGTCAACTAAAAGTTGGTGAGCTCATAGAGTTTGAGACTCAATAATAGTTTGCAGGATCGTTTAAGAGAGGGGACATAACCCTGATATGGATTAGAAGACGAAGCTTGCTGAGATTCAGCAGGAGGTCTAGGTTGTGTTGTCTCAAAAGTTTCAACTTTTACCTCCACTTCTTGAGGGACCTGACTTGGTGGGGAGAGTGAGTCAACAAGTTCCCCTCTTTTGATCTTTTACTTGATCACCCTAATATGCTCATCCATAGTGGATAGAGAAATAGGGCCAAGTCTCCTTCCGGAGAATCCATATAGCTTCAAAAAGCTCATCATCCTCTACCTATTAGCAGACTTCTTTTGACTTTTCTGGATGATGGCTCATGTTTTGCAGCTTCTTCCCTCATCTTCCTTTTTTTTGCCTTTCTTTCTTTGAGTAATTCAATTTCAAGTTGCTTGAGATACTCAAACTCAATGTACTTAAAGGACAAGGGAAGAAATGCATCTGCCTGATATAGACATGTGGCACTCAGGTAGTTGATCATGTTGATCCTGTCAGTTTCTTTGTATACATGAGGTTCTTGTGGAGCCACAGTCTCTCATACAGGACTTTCTTGAACTGGTGAGAGCTTAGGAATATGTTTGTAGAGCCTTTTCAGTCTTTGTTCTTCCTTAATCTGAAGAAGCAATCTTGCATCCTTTTTCTCCTTATTCTCCCTTGACAATTCCATGTCAGCTAGTTCATCCAGTTCTTCTAAGGGGAGGGAGATAATATTGTCAATATTATAGTTCTTGGTCTGTAAGTAAGCAATCCTGACTGCCCTCAACTCCTTGTTTTAAGTGTTTGGTTTGGGAGCAGCCCTGATTGCAGATTCCATGAAGCCAGCAGACCTTGTAGAGGAACTTTCTCCCCTTATTTTTTTTCCTCTCTCTCTCTCATCCTTCTCAATCTCCTTAGGAGTCATTTTTCTTTTCCCTTTGTCACTCACAGGCCTTTGTGACTCAGGGTGGAGAGAGCTTTGCTTGGAGTAGCATCCAAGCTCTAGCCAGAGAGAGGTTGAGAGGTAGAAGGTGTGGGTTCAACACTAGCTTGTGTTGCTAGGATGTCACCTTGAGCAATGAGCTCTAATATTTTGGGGACAAGGGCTATTTCTACCAGAGAAGCCAATAGTTGGCTTCTTCAAAATTTTAAAGATGTCGGGCTTCATTTGTCCCAATTTAATAATATTACTTGTTTCCCTCAACTGTGAGCCTAGTTCACAGTTGAGAATGTGTTGAACATATCTAGGAAACATATAATATTCTAAGGAGTCTAAGTTAGCAAGCAAATTTTTATAAACAAACTGAGAGTACATGAACTTGACCCCCTGAACCATCCCATGCATATGAAGGAGAAATCTTTAGGAATTTGGTCCCATCCCCCATGCTTGTTGGACAAGCTGTGTATGACCACATGAAGCAAGTACTTCCACTAGGAGGAGACCTTCTCTTTGCTGAAGGTCTTGACAGAGAAATCTTCTTCATAGTCCATCTGCTCAAAGGAGTGGTTTACACTTTATTTAGGAAAGTACAATCACTTCCTCATCATCTAGCTGAAGGTGTGTGTTGATGTAGTAGACAGTGCCTTCTCCCCATCCATAATGACCTCTTGACAGGTATTTCAAAAATCAAGTAGATGATCCTCATAAAGAACATGATCAATGGTAAGGGAGGTGGAGTAGTTAGACAAAGCCAAACATTAACAATCCTCTGAGAAATGAGGATCTTTCTCAGAGTGTAATAGAGCAACCTGATTGTGTTGCCTGTGTAATTGCATGGAGAAGTTTGGGTCATTTCTGCGGATGAGGTTGGCCATTTTAGATAGCTTTGAGGTAAAGGAAATAAAGAAAGAGGGGGAACCATTGGGTTTATATACGAAATGGATTTTAGATAAAGTTAATAAAAAAGGATAAACCTTGAAATTCGAATGTCGGTCCCACCTCTAAAAAAGTAGTTTGTTTTTTTTCCCAAAAGTAGTTTTCTTGGAAGTCGTAAATCTTTCGAAGGTAATATGACTTCGAAAGTTTTGAGAAGAAAGCTTCTGAAGCCAAAATGTCTTCAAAAGAAATGTCAAAGATTTTTTTAAAGAATTTTGCTTCAGAGAGATTAACCTTCAGAAGTTGTAAAAACTTCTGAGAGTTAATTACTTTCGGAAGAAAGAGGTTCTTTCAAACATACAAGTACTTAGAAACAAGTTTAAGCTTCAAAATATACACTAGAGATTTCTTCTAAAGGTAATTTTTTTGTAATAGTTATTTATTTTAAAGACTTAAATTTCTTCTGAAGGTAAAAACATATCTTCAAAAAGAATTTTACTTCCAAATCAAACAAGGGCTTATGAAAAGTGATAGATATAGACATATTAGGACACACAAATTTTAGAAATAAGATATGATTAAGTTTTTAGAAAAATCTACTCAAAGTTAATCATCCCAATAGCTGATACAAGATATTTGAATCTATGTTCATTAAAAGCTTTAGTGAACATATTAACATATTGTTCATTTGTGTTAACCTTGACTAGTTTGATTAATCCTTTCTCAAAGTTATCTATAATCAAATGATACATGATAATGATGTGTTTTGCCCTTGAGTGCTGCATAGGATTCTCTATAATAGAAATGGCATTATTTTTGTCTATGTGAATGTGAGTCTCCTTAAAATTGAACCTATAGTCTAGCATCTGATTCTAAATCCAAAATACTTGAGCATAGTAGCTTGCAACAACAATGTATTCAACTTTAGCAGTTAATGCAGAGACATATGATTGCTTCTTGCATTGCCATAAGACAACCCTTCCACTAAGAAACTGACATCCCCCTGATGTAGACTTTACATTCATATTACATCCACCATAATCACTATCTGTATATGCATACAGATTGAAGTCAAAATTCTTTGGATACTAAAGGCCAAGTGTTAAGGCACCTTTGAGATATCTTAAAATTCTCTTGACAGTGATAAGGTGTGACATCTTTGGGTTGGCTTGATATCTTGCACAAACACATGTGGCAAACATGATATCAGGCCTACTAGCTGTAATATACATAAGAGACCCAATCATAGCCCTATAGAGTTGTTCATCCACACACTCCCCCTCGAGATCAGGCCCAAGGGAGTAGTTTCTTGCTATGGGAGTCTTAGGAACCTTACAATCAGTCATGTTAAATCTCTTGACTATGTCTTAAACATGCTTTGACTGACTTATGAAGATGTTATCTTCAACTTGATTCACTTGAATTCCTAAAAAGAAATTGAGTTCCCCCATGGCACTCATTTCAAATCTATCACTCATTAGCTTCTTAAAGTCTTTGCAGAGCTTTAGATTAGTTGAACCAAATATTATGTCATCTACATACACTTGAACTAGCATTAAGTCATTTCCTGTTCCTTTGATGAAGAGAGTTCCATCTATAGTACCTCCTCCACATCCATACTTGCAGAGATACTAAGATAGAGTCTCATACCACTTCCTTGGTGCTTGATGCAACCCATATAGAGCCTTATCAAGCCTGCAGACATGATCTGGATGATCAGGATCTACAAAGCCATGTGGTTGTTTGACATATACCTCTTCATCAATCACCCCATAGAGAAAAGCGCACTTGACATCAAGTTGGTAGACCTTGAAATTCTTGGATGCAACAAAAGCTAAGAATATCCTAAAAGCTTCCAGTCTTGCTACAGGAGCAAATACATCTGTGTAATCAATTCCTCCTTCTTGTGTGTACCCTTGAACAACTAATCTTGCCTTGTTTTTTGTTGACAAGTCCTCTATCACCCTTCTTATTCCTAAAAATCCATTTGGTTCCTATAGTAGTTTTCCCATGAGGAAGAGGACATAGGTTCCAAACCTTTTGTGTTTTGAATGGAAGCAGCTCCTCTTGTATAACTTCAACCCAACTTCCATACTTCAGAGCCTCATCAATCTTCTTTGGCTTTATCTAAGATAAGAAACAAGAGTGAAGACAAACATTTGCATCATTGGTTTGTCCTTTTGTTGTTACTCATAAATCAACATCTCCAATGATGTTTGAGGTGGGATGAGACTTGTGGATCCTTAGCTGAGGAATCACAACAAGTTGCTAAAAAAATTCTAAATTAGAGAAATTTAGATCTGGTATTAAGGTTTCTCCCACCACATCAACACACTTATCAAGTAAAACTTGATCCAATGAGTGTGTGACATCATTGATGTTGTCTTTAATGGAGTGGTTGTCAGCATCAAGAAATTTTTTGATCACTTTCACCACCACCATAATCTTCTACATTTAAAGTTTCTTTATATGGTTGTTGAGCCTCTGAGCTGGAATTTGAAGGCATCTCTAGATTATCAGCTGAATTTGTCATTGTTGTGCTGATAGAAACATCATTTGCAGAGTTAGTTACAACTGGAGCTGAATTAGTGTTACTTGAGGGTCTTCTTAGCTCAAATCCTGGATCAGGATCACATGTGGGTAATATATCTGTAGATCATGTAACATTCTCACAAGATTTGTTAAAACAATTGGTAACTAAATCAATATCAAATTGATTCTCAATCTTTAAGATGAAGTTCTCAAAATCTTAGGGGTCTCATCCTTAGTTCTAAGAAAGAAGACACAAGTGAATCTTGTAAAGTCATTTGTGATCACTAAACAATAAAAGGTCCTTCCTAGAATCATTACATTGGTGGGGCCAAAGAGATCCATATGTAACAAGTATATGGGTGTAGTGATGGAGTTTCTTTCCTTTGGCTTGTGAGTTACCTTATGTTGCTTCCCTTTCAGGCATGCAACACAGTGGTCATCACTTATAAACTCTTTCTTTGGCATTCCAGTTACCAAGTCATTCTTAATTAGTTTATAATGTTTTTAAAGTTTACATGACACATTATTTTATGCAAGAGGAAAGACTCATCACTATTTGCTTTAGATAGAAAGCATGAAACTTCTCTAGAGAGAGATGTTTCTTGCAAGTCCATCTTGTACATGTTCCTTTTCCTGGGGGCTCTGAGCAGGATATGCTCATGAGGAATGACCACCCCGGGCCTGAGAACAATGTACTCATGCTCAGTAAACAACATGTTATGACTCTGATCACAAAATTGAGATACACTCAGAAGATTGTATACAAGCTCCTTGACAAAGTTTACATTCTCAATGCTGAGCTTACCATTAATGACCTTTCTCCTTCTAGTAATATAACCACCAACATCTCCTCCAAAAGCAACTGGTCCTCCATCAATCTTCTCAAAATTTTGGAGTAGTAACTTATTGCTTGTCATGTGCCTGGAACACCCACTATCAATGATCCATATATTCTTGTTTGTCTTTCGCTATTCTTGCACGAAAGAGATAATTAGTTACATTTGGAAACCCAAGCCTTATTTGTCTTGGGTTCATCAAAAGAAGTTGAAAGTAATGTAACAGTGATAGATCCTATAGTCATGTTTTGAGGATCTTTTGCTATTGTTGATGGAAAACTTTCAGTCACTTGATCTTTTTTTGACTTCCACACCATCTTTGGATGCCTAGACTTGACCTTCAATACTTCAGAAGTTTTACTGACTTCGGAAGTTTTCATGACTGAACCTTCGGAAGATCTTGCTAACATTTCCGTAGGCTTCAGTGATTCGGAAGTATTCCCTTCTACCGAGACCAAATTTTCTTCCGAAGGCAATTTTCCACTTACTTTCATCTTCATTTTGGAGCTTCCGAAAGGAAAAGTCTTTTCTTCCGAAGCTTGCTTCTTCTTAAAACTCTTAGAAGTCTCTTTCTTGGTCATGTGGAGAGTGCCTTTTGGATTGTAAGGACAATCCTTAGCACGATGAGAGGAACTCTCACACATAACACATTCTTACTTCTTCTTTCCAAAAGCCTTCTTTTGTGAACAAGGTTGGACTTCATCACTTTCATTCTCCATCTTTATCTTTGCAGATGCAGTGAAAGTCCTTTTAGGGTGAGGACTTCCTTTGGAGTTGGATGGTTTAGGTTGTGCAGCAGTGGCATACAACTGATCAACCTTCTTCTTGATGTTGAGATGAGTTGATACTGAACTAGAACTCTTGGTACTAGAGTTCAAGTTAGTGTCTTCAGTCTTTACCACTTCAAATCCTATAAAGATGAAAACTTGAATCTGCTAAGAGTTGAAGATGGTCTTGATCTTTTGAGCCTTATTTGCTTTTCTTTTGCTCTTTCTGATCAAGTTCTTTCTCATAGACTTGGTCATCACAGTCTTCTTTCTCTCCTCAGAAGGATAGTGGCCTTTCTTAGAATCCTTTTTTTCACTCTTCTCAAAGGCAGTCTCCACATCACTTCTTCATCATTTTCAGTCAAGAGGTCTATGAGAGGAAGCTCATCTTTACAAGTTCCATACTTAGGAGATCTTACAGACAAGATGGTGTAAGGAGGAGCTATCTCACTAGATCTAGTCCCTGCTTATTCTAATAACAAACTTTTACATGCAAGGATGATGATATAATGTTCTTGAATGTCTCTTCTTCAAAAACACATTTTTTTGCCCTGGCTTTGCTGATCACAAGCTCAACCTGGCATTTAGTCAACTTGGTTATGAGATCTTTGATCTGAGTCCTGTAGTTGGTGTGTTCATATTTAAGAATTGAAATGGTTTTCTCTAAGTCCTCTATTTTCAGTTTATAGTCATTTTCAGATCTTTTGAAATCAGATTTTAAAACATTCAAGGACTCAAGATCAAATCTTATCTCTAAGTTGTAGGACCTGTATCTATTAACTTTAGCAATACATTCAGGTGTACAAAGATGTTCCAATACCTTCGCTTCATCATGGTCAACCATTAATGCTTGGTTTGGAGATGCATCTTCCACCTGAAAACTCTAGTCAAAGCCTCATTCTTCAATAGCAACTGCAGCTTGCTGCTTTGGCTTCTTATTTTGGGTGGCTTTCTCAGTATAGTTTGGTCTGGTTTGTGCTTGGATACCATTTTTTCTTGGTGCCTTGCACTCCCTTGCAAAGTGGCACATTTGGTTACAGTTGTAACACTTGACTTTGCTTTTATCTAGCCCAAATTTCTACTGTCTGTATTGCTTGGAAACTTCCCTCATGTCCTCTTGTAGAACTTCTTGGCTTTGTGAGTTAGAAAAGCCATCTGCTAGACTATTTTCATGTACTCCAGATCATCTGCTGGACAATATATATTATATTATATATATATATATATAATATGTATATATATATATATATATGTACGTAGTGATTTGTCAGTAAGTTTCGTAAGTCAACGTGTAAATCGTCTTAGATTAAATCATTAAGTTTATTTGTAAGTTTTGTCGAGTAATAGGATACACTAGAGGTTGTTTTGACTTATATTAGTAATGTGCGTATGTTATAACTTATGATATCTATATGTTTATTCACCAGAATCTTGGTTATTACTGATAGTTTCTATCGTGAAGTGTCTACTTGTAAGTTGTAATATGGCATCTAGATAAATTATAAGAATTGTATAATGATAAAATCTAACTCCTAAGTGTAAGCGTGAAAATCAGTCTCCAATCCCACCCTATAACCCATTTAAAATTGTTTTATTTACTATATTCACTATAGCACAATTCTGGACAATTGTTCGTATCTTGGTCGGATGGGGTCCAAAACTAGTTATTAATAGGTGTTCGTATACGCTTTGGAAAACTAAGACACTAAGCTAACTTTTGACACAAAATAACATTTTTTGGTTAAGTATTGACAAATTTATGGCCTTGTAAAGTTGGGTCAACATTTGACACTTCATTTTCTTTTATGCTTTTGGGAGACTAAATCTCCATGAAAAATTACGAGACCAGTTGGGTTTGAAAGAAAACATGTTGAAAATAGATCTAGGCTCAAGAAACACCTCATTAGGTTTATTTTTTACCAACTAACATCCTCTTAAAGTCGGGTCTATAAATCTGTCAGGTTGTTGTCCATGTTGGTTTCACAACCTTGTTGTCTTGTCATCTAAGTTTTTAACTAAAGGTTGAGTATCACTCATGTTAAAGCACACCAAAACTATGTGTGAAAAGTATCTATTTCATGTTTCAGATTGTGGTTTAAGTGTGTGTTTTGAGTGATTTTAGTTCTGCAACATATGTGTAATCCTAAAGACCCTATTATGACCAGTTACATGTTCTTTCTGGACTTGATTTTCTAAACTATAATGGACCTTTTTAATGACTAATATATCATTTAATAGGTTTATTTTAAGTGATTTTAAGTTCATACCCGTTGGTAAGTTTCGGTTCAAGAAGAACCGCGTGTTAGAGGTCCAAACCGTGCTCTCGTTTCCTCTTCTTCTCACAATCGCAATAGCAGCAGGGAGTTCTTATGGCTGAGTTTAAGTAGGGATTTAATAGGATTGTGGTGTGATTATGGTCTTCTATAGTGTGGGTTATTTAAGAGGTTTAGTGTGGAATCAAATCATGAGATGCTAAAGCATCTTTGAATAACTTTTATTTAAAATTTGGTCATTCTTGGGCAACAACAACAACAACATTTTCGAGTAGTGATGTGCTCCAAATTATATATAAAAATCCTATCAAAAGCACATCAATTATTCCTTAATATCTTCCTTAAAATCATGAAAATGTACTTAAAATGTTAAATTGTGTTTTCAGGTGTTTAAAAGGACAAGATGGACAAAAGAAGCATACTTAACAAGCAATTGAAGTAATCCGAGCTTTGGAGTCCAAGCATGGGGTCGTGCCTCATTAAGCACGCCCCCATGCCTTGCTAGAAACACACCCTCATGCTAAATTGACACACTCTCGTGCTTGGACATCTGACAAGACAAAAAGTACTGTCCCCTAAAAGTAGACACGAGGTCGTGCCCCATGAGGCACGGGGCCATGCCCCGCCTCCAACACGGGGTCGTGCCCCATTTTGCACGGGGTCGTGCCTAACACAACCTGCATGTACGAGCTGACCAACTTTCGTAAGCATTGTACTAGCATGGGGCCGTGCTTAAGCACTCCAGAAAGCCTATAAATAGAAGCCTAAGTTCACCATTTTTAAAAAAGCTTTGGGGTGGGGGAGAGTTACTGTCGAGGTTAATAAAGAGGCTGATGCAACCTAAACATCCAAAGTCTATCCTGCATGCTGCACAAGTGCAATGAAGAAGAATGCTTAGGAAGTTTCACACATGCAACAGAAATATTTTAAGTGTGAAATCTTACGAAGCCAAGACCAATATCTTTCGAAGCCAAATATGAAGTCTTCTGAAGCCTCAGAGACAAAGTCTTTCGAAGCTTCAACTTATGAAGACAAGTTTCTTTCGAAGACTTTTGACACATGCTTTATCTGATATATTGTTCCATAAAGCTGGACACCTTTCCGCTGCATCTCTGTAAAGTCACCAACTTACATGAGTTGGTGAAAAGGTCCATGCTTTTGGTAACTGTACATTGAGGTCTTGAGTCTGTAACTTTCTACTTCATGTACTTTATCCTTTATGT
>BJCM01084287.1:0-12034 GCA_018326385.1 Flaveria bidentis
GGGTAAACATACATAAGCTTTGAAAATCGTTTTAATACATTTTCAGCCCCAAAGATAGTTTAAAACAAGTAAAAACCGGGGTCTAGAACTCACCTGATGCAACTTGGGTGTTTCTTCCTTTCTAACCCGCTTGCTATGAGTTCAAACACCTAAAAACAACGCCAAACACACACACCCGAGCACAAACACAAGCACATAAGCACATATGCATGTAACCGGGATAAAACCCGTCATAAACATATAAAAACCACGAATTCTTACCTTGAATTCGTTCACTTCTTCTTCTTCTTCTACAAGCCGAGAGTTTCTGCTCTCCTCTTGTCTTTCTCTCTTTAAAGCCGAAGAAGATGTTGATGTGAAGTGAGGGTGGGCGGCCATGCCCACCTTTACACCAACTTTTTCAAAGTTTTGTCCTTTTGGACATTTTTCGTCCCTCTACTTGGGCCTTATAGCTTTTCTTTCTTTCATTCTTTATACATAACAATAATTCAAATACATGATATGTTTTACATGATAATAGTGTTTATTATATAAACTTACTAGGTTAGTACCCCATGTATTACATGAGTTGAATAAATAAAATATTAAATAATTATTAATGAAAATGTAATAATTATAAAATGATATGAGATTGAAATTGCATATATGTAATAATATAAGTAATAAAACAATGATATTATTATAAATTGCATATATGTAATAATAATATAAGTAATAAAACAATGATATTATTATTTCAGACTTTTATTTTTAAACCCTAATTGTATTTTTTAATAAACATTTAATTACAAAACAAACTGTTTTAAAAAATATCAATATTAAAAATTTTCTTATTATAACTCCTAATTTTAGTTATTTTTTATAAAAAAATTATTTAAAAAACCATTTTAAAATACTTCATATTTTTAACCATGTTTGTTGTTTTAATAAAAAATCTTATTTTTAAAATTTTGTTTATTTAGAAGTTACATTTATAAAAGTATCTCTTTTTTAATTTATTGAAAAACAATTTTTAATCTTAAAAAAATTAAATAATATTATTAGTATTTAAAATTTTTAATGGAAAAAAATGAGAAAATTAAAATTAAATATTTAAATATGTGTCAAATAATATCTTAAAACTTTAATTTATTATAATAGATTTATGTTTTGTTACATGTATGATCTCATTATGCAAATCTGTTGCAAGGTCTGAATAACACCACACATATTTCTAGGAGTCCTTGCAAGTAGTGCCTTGTTTAAATAAATATAGTAATCCTATTAATTTCCCTACCATCCTTGCTTGCATTTTGCCTTTTTGGACAGCCGAATACATTACTGTCATCTCACCACTTTTATTTGCAAGTCTCGTGGCATTATGTGATTTTTAATATTTAAAAAGGGCTTGCATAGTACTACTTGTTGGGAACTTCATATCTTGCATTGTACGAATAAAATGGATTTTTCTTTTGTATAATGGATAGGATATTCTTGTTTATATATTGTTGGAGAACTTCGTTTAATTCGGATGCAAAAGGTGGCAAAATCTTGATAAAAACAGCTAGCTATCAAAAGGGTTATTGGTGAGTTTTTCCTTTGATAGATTCTTGTAGTAAAACTTACGGTATTATAAGCAAAATATGAGGCTGTTATTGACAGCTATGTGGCTTGGTATTGTAAAAACAAAAAGGCCCAAGTGAAAAACACTTGGAAAGCATAAGCATCAAAATCCTAACGTGTTAAAAACCTTTTGTGTTTTATCTGGCCATCACACTTGCATATGTATACACATATTGATATGTGACTTATGATATATCATTTTGACGGTTTATGAAGTAAGATGGCTAGCACCACATGAAAGAATCTAATGTTGGATCGGTGTGAATACTTGTAGAGGGAAGCTCCCGGGTTCCTTTACCCACATACAATACCCAACTCAATGCCGCTAGACTTCAAGATTGTAATTTCTAACAGTGTATTGTTTTTTAATTTCTTATTATACTTGCAGATTGATCATGCTAGGAGATATTAAAATGGTTTCAAATCGTTGTATATCTTTTACGCTAAGTTCATATTTGATTAGGTGGTAATAGAAATCAAAATAATCAAACTCATAATCCAGTTAGTGTGACATTACAGCAAATTCATATTTTTAACTTATAACAAACGTTTACAAATACAAGTTCAGTTTAAACAACCCTCGGTATATATCATGAAAATGTGAGGATGTTACATTCATTTGCCTTGTTAAACATGTAAGAACAACGGGTCAAAATTCATCCTACATTACGGGGTCAAAGGTTTTAATGTACGATGGTCCTTTGTTGAATATTTCTCTTCTTCATTTCACAATTCAAAGACTGCATCCAAGATTCTTCTGGAATCTTTGATTCAGCTACAATCAACACATGGGTATTTTGGTCAAATACTACCAAGTCCAACGTCAAACAATCATAGTTTTATTATTTTTAAGGTTATTTGATCAACTATCGCCATCTTCTAGAAGATAGGTAACACTAAAAATAGCACGAGGTACTATAAAAATGTATGTTATCCCACAATTTAAGAGAATTTTCTTGTAGGAATGCTAAAAGAAATGTTAATATGGAAACATAATTAGGGTATATATATCTTGAAGAAAATCAGTATGTTGCAGGTTATTTAGAACATACAGAAACACCATGGTTGTGGAAACCTTATGAAAAGGATAATAGTAGGACTCGGCTTGTTAACGTAACATAACATAACATGATTCAACATGAAGTTAAACGAGTTATATGTTTGGGATAACAGGTTAGGATAATAAAAGGCTTGACATGTTAATGATACGATTAAAGACGTCTGTAACGGTTAGAGTGGTTTCACGTTAATACTTAAAAACCACTTGTTAAACCGTTTGTTATTTGGTTTATACGGATAACCAAATCAAATAAACAATATTTTGTGTAACCGTTAATCGAAGTGAAACCGAATTTACAATTTGATTTGATTTTACGGTTATGTATATTATTCGATTTTTAGTTATTTTTTATTTTTGGCTTTTTTGAACACTCATAACCACTAGAAATAAAATAATAAAAGACAAATAAATAGATAAAATTTAAATAAATTAGTTTAATATATTAAAGGGTGATATGATAAATAAAAAAACATAAAAGCAAAAATTAATTATTTTTAATGTTGAGTGGATGTGTATAACAAGTAAAATTAACTTTAAAAGGGGTATATATAACCTCACTTGTAACAACCCTAAACCAAAGTTAGGTAAATATAACATTTTAAGAATTTTCATAAATTAATAAAGTATATACTTATACCTTATTAGAAATTATTAAATAGATCTATGTGTTAACTTTATTTAGAATCTTTATATATTTTTTTGAATATAAGGTGAGCATACATGCATGCATTTGTGATACTTGTGCATATATAAAATTTATAATTATCATTTTAGGGTTATGAGATTAATTAGTTAAACACTAAATGTCTTAACCATATGTAATGCATTAGGACTTAAACTTAATCAAACCATGCTACATCAAGTTAACCTAATATCAAAAACTAAAACTAAACAAATCTCAAACACTTAAACACTAACTAAAACATAACCGTAACCTTAATACCGATTCGTTAGGACACTAACTAACCCGATTAAGCACCTAAAACATTAACTAATCCTAACTAAATGACTAAGTAAGTCATTAACACCATAAATCACCACCTAGCCACCCCTTGACACTAACCCTTACTCCGAACTCGCCACCTAGCATTACCATGACATCAATTACCCTTAGAGCTTGTCACCTCTTCCTACTAAACCCACTAATCAACCCTATAATCCACACCTCACTACTTTAAACCTAGAACTCTTGATGAGTTCTTCACCTTCATCCACACCTCTCGGCCGATGGAGCCACAACTGCAAACCATCACAACCACCACCATCCTCACACCTCTCAACACTCTCAACACTCTCTCTCGGTTCTCAAGCTACCTCCACCCTCACCCTCAAACTCTCAGTTCTCACATCATACAATCAACACCATCACCATCTTTGCTCGCCGCCAACTAGCTTCTAATCAAACATTAAGGACTATCAGCTCAACTGGATCCTCAAGGAGTCAAGCCAAGCAATTTTCTTAGTTCTCTTAATCAAACAAGGTTAGATTCCCAAAACCTATAACTAACAAGTTTAAAACATGTATTATGTGTTTAACTAAACACATATAAATCAATCCTTGAAGGTTAAATCATCAAGACTATTCACAAGAACTCATGAACATATAATTTTATTCAAATATCAGTAAGAAAGGGGGATTCAATAACTAAAACTTTGAAAGTTTTATAAAAATCAAGGATTTAAACAAAAATATTACAATAATTAAAGGGTTCAAAAATGAATATTCTTGATGAATTGGATTAAATACTTAAATGTCTATGATTTTGAGAATAAAGTTAGGAACTTGTTAAGAAATATTAGAAATAATGATCTGTAAAATATGGGGTAGTAATATTGGATAGATTAATTTATATGATTAATTAAAGAAAATAAAAGAAAATAATTAAATAGAATATCTGAACATGATAAAAATCTAAATAAATTATATGATAAACCTTATATTTTATAGGAATTACAAAATTAATTTTGTAACTTAATTCACATGTATGATTGAATTTTATATTTTAAGTCATTTTGTAAATAAAAAATTAAAAGAAATATAAAAAGTGAGATAAATTATGAAAATTTATATAAATTATAATATTCGAATAAAACAGTATGTTTGAATTTCAGAAGTTTTAAAGATGTTTAACTATTTCTGCCAATTAATATGAAATTTGTAAAATCCTAGTAATTTGCTTGTTTTGAGTTATTAATCTGAAATTTTATGAGATAATATGGATTTTAGAATGTCTATGATGGTAAATTTTGGTAATTTTTGGGTGACAGTAGTGATCTATTAGGAATTTTGATATAATTAGTGATTTAAATGCTAAAATTTTTAAAGAAATTAAATTGATTCTAACAAATAATTATTTTATAGCAATTATTTGACTTATTGGCTACAGTTAAAGTAAGCAACATGACCCTTTTTTTGATTTATAATTTTTTTGGGGAAAAACATCCTATTTGATTTGAATTTGATGCATTTTGAGAAATTTGATTTGTTACTGTCATATTGACACAACCATTAATTCAGATGAAGAACCGTCAAATAATATAGGTGGTGCTACTTAGGAAATATCAATCTGCATATACTGAGATGATGGCAACAATGTTATATTATTTGATTGTGTGATTTTTATTTGATAGTTATAAATCACTTGACATGTGTGTAGGTTTGGTTCTGAGTTTGATTGTATTGCATCAATTCAAAATGATTTATATCGATTAAACCTATGTTCTCATCAACTATTTGTTGACTATTTTAATTATGCTTTTTTTAGGTTAGCAAAATGTATTATAATCTTGTGTATACTTTTAACATGTATAGTGATCAGCACGGTTACCTAGGAAAGCTATATGTCTGGTTGACTATTGACTTGTTTGACTTCAGCCTTTACGTGTACGTTCAGTACTAGCTGGAGATATGTGATGTGTTGAAGATATACTTTTGATTAATATTACAAATGTATAAGTCTAGAATGTTAGACTAAATTTTATATCATGTAATCCTATAACTTATAAAACTAATGAAAGTAATATTTATTATTGCTATGATTTGTATGTTGTATCATGTATCATGTTTCCGTCGAGATGTGACATGACCCTAAAATATATATATATAAAATGAGTGCTAGAAGACTTATTAAAGAGCTTGTGTCAGGAACGCAACCCAAGAGGCAGGAGCCAATGCATGTTATACAACATTAGAGGTAGCAAGCTTGGGGCTCCAATTGCTATCTCCGTCCCACAATTCACGCAAATGCTATTTACCTAGCTATGTCCTTAACGTTATGGTCATCTCCCGTGGGTTGACCGCCACAAGATGCACTTAGAGACGATCAAACCTAGTCTCCTAGGAGACATCCAAGAAGGCATTTATACTATGGTTAATAAAAAATATATACTTGTATTGAAAGTTAGAATAATTGTAGTTTAGAACTTACCAATTTAGTATAAAAACTCCTACTACTTTTAGTTATCAACTAGCTTAGAAAGATGTATGAATCTCTTGAGTATTAGTAGGTATGGTAGAGTTTATTATGTATGATGTCGAGTGACTCTTATTCTTAACTTTAGTAGTAAGGATGTTATCTATAGGGTTGAGTCGAGCTTACTCATAAGGGTCATATGAGTATCACATGTTGAACATGTTAAGGATCTTAGTTATTTAGACGTGTTTAGGATCGTAAAGATCGATAGTGAGTTAGTGGCGCAACATGTACCTCCCTAATTTTTTCTAGTCTTTTCACTATGACTCTAAATGCGAGGGAGAGATTCCTTCTCATTGTTATGTATAGTTGTGTTTATAAGAAACTCAAGAACATTAACTTAACTTTTGAGTCATTCTGTTACTTTTGAAACCTAACAAAAAAAATCCATTAAGATAGAACTTTAGATTTAAACAGGAAAATCACTAATATGATCTTTTGATCAAGAGTTTTGCCAAGAGTTTTACTAATGACTTTTTCTTTTTCTTATCAAACTAACCAATTATCATTCATAAGTGGCATAGTATCATTGCATGACTTGTGGGATACATGCATATGAGACGGATAACGCAAGGAATCGATGCATAAAACATAACCAACTCAAAAACCCACAAATCAGAGACCTGTTTATTAAAAAAATGCACTATGTAATTTTTTAGAGTAAATTACCATTTGCATTCCTGACATTTATTCATTTTAACTATTTGCATCCCTATGGTTTCAAAATTGCCATCTGACCCCTAACGTTTCATTTTTATATCCATTTGTATCCAAAAAGCTAACATCGTTAGTTTTTCCGTTAATTCTTTTATAAAAAGACTAAAATGCCCCAAGAACCACACAATCAGACCTGTTACAAACCACTTTCTTCGATCAAGAAAATTTTCATCTTTCTGCAATTTCATACCCAAATTCACCCACACAATCACCCTTTTCTTCTTCTTCTTCTTTATCTCCACCACAATCAGACCTGCTACAAACCAATACAAGTTCAACAAAAACGACGGAATCATCATCAAAACCGGCATGTTTCCATACCTTGCAAGAGATCACAGTTCTCTGCCTCCTTACGAACAACATCAAGCACCGAATCGATCAACTCCGCCCCTTCGGTGTAGTGGCCCTTGGCCCAATTATTCCCTACACCAGATTGGCCGAAGATGAAGTTATCGGGCCTGAGGATCTGACCATAGGGACCAGATCCGATGCTATCCATGGTCCCAGGCTCGAGATCCATGAGGATGGACCTTGGGACGTAGCGACCACCGGAGGATTCATTGTAATAGACGTTGATTCGCTCGAGTTGAAGGTCGGGTGAGGATTTGGTGAAGCGGCCGGAGGAGTCGATGGCATGCTCATTTCAGATGACTTCCCAGAACTTTGAGCCGATTTGGTTGCCGCATTGGGCCCCTTGGATGTACAAGATCTCTCTCATGGTCGATGAATTGTCGGGATTCAATGGAAGATGAGAGGATTTGCAAGGGGATTTACAGGGGGTTTGAGGGTTTGATGGTGGGTGGAGATGGTAGGAGTGATGAGTGTGTATATATATGGAGTGTAGAGTGTAGTGTGTGTTCTACGGTTGGAGACCGCCCTTCATCACCACAAAATCAGGTTGTGGCGGTGGTGACGGGGCTGTTGTGGTCGCGACCGGGTGGTTGTGGCGGTGGTGACGGGGCTGTTGTGGTGATGGTGATGGGGGTGGTTGTGGTGGTGGTAATTTGAAGAAGATGATTTTGATGGATGGGACCCATAAGGGTAGTTTCGTCATTTTAATTATAATTTTAACATAAACATTAACACTGTTACTCATTTGAACTCAAATGAAGATAAAAATGAAATGTATAGAATCAAATGAAGACAACATGAAACGTCAGGGGCCGGATGACAATTTTGAAACTGCAGGGATGCAAGTGGTTAAAATGAACAAACGTCAGGGATGCAAATGGTAATTTACTCTTTTTTTACTTTCTTAAAATTATAAAAATTAAGAGTTTTGGATTTATTATTTCTTCTTATTGATACCTAAAACATATGATTGTCACACTCAAACCATCAAATCTAAGTGTTAAATGTGTCGTTTTTATGTTTGCTACTTGTGGTAATCGCATCGTTTGTAACATGTTAAACACGATAAAACATGATTTGCCAGCCCGGCTGTCCACATTCCTATATATACTCTATTTATTTTAACTTTTATAATTATTATCAGGGTAACTTTGTAAAATAGTAATCAACTTTCAAAAGTGTTTCAATTAGATAACTCAAGTTTTAAAAATGTTATTCAGACTTTTATTTTATATAAATTAAAAGTCTTAATATGTTTTTAGCATGTTATACTTTTTGATTCAATCAAAAAAATATTTTTTCTAACTTTTGATGCTGATATGGAATGTTGACGTAAATTTTAGATACTTTTTATTTTTTTCATGATTAACATGATTTTTTCTATTTTTAATATATTTGATATATTGAAAATTCTGACCCCCACGTCTTCTCCACCGTTACTTTATTAACATAAGAAAATTTAATAATGACTCGATTTGATTGTTTAGTGGTTCTATTTGAAAAAAATATGCATGAGTGATTAAATTAAACACTTTTAAAACTTGTTTATTTCTTAGTTATCATTTAAATTATGTAAGTTAGTAATTAAAATATTAAACTGTATAATAATAATAATAATAATAATAATAATAATAATAATAATAATATTAATTTATAAAAATTACTAATTTTAGAAATGTAAAAAAGTTGAAATGATTAAGTTAGGGGGTTATTTATCATTTTATAAACTTTAAAAAGGTGTTTTGTGTATGAAATAATTACAAATCAAACTACAAGGGCCATTTATGTAAAATTACAAAATTCCAAACCCATTTCTCCCTTCACCCCGTTTTCTGGCAAAACTCCGGTGGAGCTCCGGTGAAGCCAAAAAAATGGATTAAACTCTTCGGTTTATGATTCAAACCGTTCCAAATCGATTCGCAAATGTGATTCGAACTTAAACCCACACTTTAATCGTGTTTAAACACTGGTTACAAACCCAAATGATGCATAACCAAAACTTCTTTAATCTCATAGGCGTTCGAGCATTAAACTCTAATAGTAATCTAATTAACTAATTAAGCTCTACGTTGGTCACGGCTTGTTCCTAACCTGTTCTTACCAATCTAATCTTCAATTCGGGTAATTTAACTTATGTACATAATCGAAGTTACATGGGGAATCAAAGCCCCATGTTCATTCCTATAATCGTTATCGAATTGATGGTAAATTTGGATCACAATCGTTCTAGGGTTAATTGATTTGGTGGTTCCTCTATAACTATGTTTTTATAATTTAAGAACCGGGAGTTACCATGGCTTTAGCCCTTGGTCTATTGGTCACACGCACACTTCACAATCCTGAGGTTCCGGGTTCGAACCCGGGCACCCTCAGCATATTTTTTAGGCTTTTTCAGCCTTTAAAAATTTATAAAAATTTCTAAACATTATAAAAATTGGTTTTATAATCTTTGTTTATTTTAAAAGTTATTTTATCATTTTCTGTAAATTGTATTTCTTTAAACATCTTAATATATATTTTTATATTAAATAGTACTAACAAATGTTATAATTAGTTTATATATATATATAAACTTTAAATAGTTAAAATCAATAAAAATATTATTGGTCATTACGTTATCCTTAATTATAGATTAATTTGTTAGTTATAAAACTTTACTTACATTTTACATTTAATTTCACAAATTATTAAAAAAAAGATTAGTTAGGTTTCCTTTCGTTATATTAAAATATATATTTATGATTTCGATAACGAACTTTATTGATTTATAAAAATAAACCCCAAATTCCTATCAAAACCCTAGTTCTCATTAAAACATTAATCTTATTATTAAATTTAAACTTGTAAAATATACATTTAGGTTCCTTGTGAAGTACTACGTTGGAAGTTGCCTATTATTCTTTTTTTATCATCATTTATACAAATTATACATCAAGTGAGTATTTCTATACCCCTTTTTACATATTTTTATACTTTGGGGGTGAAACATGTTACCTTATAAACATTGCACTTGTAAACTTGTTTGATTCTTGTAAACTTTTGGTTATTTACTTGTATGTTGTGGTTAGTTGATCTTAGTAATTACCATGTATTGACTATTATATATGCATTCTTTAACTATTGCTAGCCTGACGACGTCATAGATCTATGGGCTTGACAAGCTTATTTGGTTAATCCAAGTACACTTAGCTAATCGTATAAACTTGTAAACGTGGAAACTTGTAAACTGTCAAGGTTTGATTGTGCATCTGTCTTACATCCCTAGTTACTTTGCTCACTAACTTATAACATGAATTCCCATCTTTTATATACTTATATATGAAAACTATAGAGATTTCACCAACATTATGTTGACCTTTTATTTTTAACATGTTTCAGGAAACGCGCAAGTTTGATAGCCACCTTTGAAGCTTATTCACACCTAGGAATTGACCTAGTTAAATTAATGGATTATCTTGCATTATTTTCTTATTACGTATTGTTAATTTCTTATTTGAGACTTATGTTTGTAGTGTTACATTTGAAACTTATGATTATCATATTTGGGTTTTAATAATAGCATTATGTGGTTGTGAACAATCTTAACTCTCAAATTTTGACGTTTCCGCCATCAAGGTTGGGGTGTGACATATATAAACACAAACATTGTAGAGAGGGTTTGAGTTAGGGGATGGTGCCAATGGCGAAAGAAGCGATGGCCGCTCCGACATGGTCGCCGTTTCCCTCCCTTCGTGTGTTGTCTTCTCTCTGATTTTCAGTTTGTTTGTAGACATAGAAAAACACGACCACAAGATCCTCTTAGCTCCTTGATGTCGCGCTGCCGTCATGGTAGGGCTTCCTTGTTTGTCGGCGGCGACGGTACTAGTGTGACATCGAGGTTTTTTTGGGTTATCTTCTATCAAGATCTTCCATCATCATGTTTTTATGTTATTTGGGGTTTGGTGTTGACTGTATTTGATGCAAACCCTAATATTTAGTTGATGAGGAAAAGGATGACCTCATTAGAGAAACTATTAAATCTTTTCTGATGTGTTTTTGGGTTTCTTTTGTTGCATTATTGATTCTATTGGTTGGCTATTGTTTCTCTTATGTTTGGGATTTTCTTTACTATTTAGGATTGTCGATGTTGTTTATGATGATGCTTGCATACCTGTTGTTGGTTCTGATGATAACACGGCAATGATGATGGTATGTTATCCATCTGAGTTGGATCTGTGATGCTAGGAGTGCGCATTGTTGGGTCAGTGTTGTGCATACGCTCATTTGAGACACAACGCTGTCTGTTGGGTTTCCTATGTTGATGAGAGATCTGTGAACTTTTGTTGGTTTGAGTCGACATATATGATCAATGTAAACAATTGAGGATATGCTGTTGAATCTAGATCCAATTAAATTATACTCTGATTTGGGTAATGTGATATGCAATTGGGTGACGATGAAGCCAAAAAAGGCATCCGGCTAGTTGGTGTGACATGTCCTCTGAATTGCAGCCATAGAGGGTTACCTATTATGAGCCTACATATTTTTTACAAAAAACCATTCTGTAGAGATTAATGAAGAGGCTGATGCAACCTAAACATCTTAAGTCTATCCTGCATGCTGCACAAGTGCATTAAAGAAGAAGCTTAGGAAGTTTCACACATATAACAGAAAAATACTCTAAGTATGAAATCTTCCGAAGCCAAGACCAATATCTTCCGAAGCCAAACATGAAGTCTTCCGAAGCCTCTGAGACAAAGTCTTCCGAAGCTTCAAGTTCATGAAGACAGATTTCTTCCGAAGACTTTTAGTAACATGCTTTATCTGATGTACTGTTCCATAAAGTTGGACA
>BJCM01084288.1:0-11043 GCA_018326385.1 Flaveria bidentis
GTATGATGTATGATCACACACACTTGAAATGAAGGGTTTTAATAAAAGTAAAGTATGTTTATTATAAAACTAAAACTCACTCAGCAACGCTGACTTTTATGCATTTTCCAGTTTGCAGGTAGTGTTGCTGAGGATGGCACGAGGCAGCTGCTCAGCCCTTTTGGATGGCATCCATTTATATAAAGCTTTTGTGATGTAATACAACGATGAAATTTTGTAACCAACAACGATGCATTATTTTGCAAAAGTTTTTATGATGAAATGAAATGCCATTTTTGAATGTTTCCGCTACAACGTTTATTTAAAATATCTGTAAATGTATGTTTTATGTGCTATGGTTGACCTGTAAATGTATGTTTTATGTGCTATGGTTGACCAGCTGTGAGCGTCCCGGGAACGGGGCCTTACACAACTTCAATAGGAAATCCACCACCGGCGGTTGTCAATTTCTTGGTCCCAGACTAGTCTCCTGGCAGTGCGAGAAGCAGACAAACGTATCTATCTCAACTACAAAAGTTGAGTATATTACAGCATCAGCTTGTTGCTCTGAAGTACTCTGGATTTATAACCAGATGCTTGATTATGGTTTTAAGTTCTTGCACACACCAATTCACATTGACAACACAATAGTTGTTTTCATTGCGAATAATCCAGTTCAACACTAAAAAACAAAACACATTGAAATTCGATATCACTTTTTGAGATACTATGCTGAAAAGGGATGAATAAAATTGATTCAAGTACCCACTGAAAATCATTTGGCTGATTTATTTATTAAGGCATTCGAACCTTGAATGTTTGAATTCCTAGTTCAATCAATTGGAATGATTAACCATGATTAAAACCAATCAAAACATTAAAAAAACAAGTAAAAAACATTAGAAAATCACTACAAAAAGTCAATTTTGAGAAAGAAAATAATACAATGGGAAATGATATAATTACAGTCGTTATATCATTCACTTTGTTAATTTAAAAAATTTAGAGACTGACATGACTTGCCAGATATGTTGGTAGGCTCAAACTGGAAAAGAAGATACATGTAGTGATGAATTAAAATTTTATTCAATGGTGAAACACTCATCTCAATGTATAGGTATGTATTGGCTTATCTGAGTGCATGTGTGTGTAGTTACCTAAACACACCAGGTAATGATTCTTTATGAAACTCTTTCACCTAAAGCAAGTTTCATCTTTGTTTTGTTGAGCAAAGACCTGATGAAACAAGCACATAGTGCGGATGTACTAATCCAAAAGATTCCCAATGAGGAACACATCCAAATTGGATTAATATTCAAAAGCAATACATTCCAAGTGAATGAACAAAAGAATCCAATCATGGATAACCTTCCAAAGTGAAGTGAAAAGAATCTTAATATGGATCATCATGAAAAGGATCAAAGTAAAAGAATCCCAATGAGGATCAGTGAAAATGAGGTCTCATAACATAAGTAACCAGGTAAGGAAAGTTGTGAAAAAGTTCTACCATGTATTACATAAGGATGGTTGATCATTCCATGCTTTTGTGTGTGAGGTACATGTTGAATAATTAAATCAACCAAAAACATGGTAAATATCACAAGCATCAAAATATCAACCTTGGTATGAATTTAAGAGGACAAACAGACCTTCAATCAACAAGTTCATAAATGTGTCAATTTTATCATAAAGGATGCACATGTGTAATGGAAGATTGATATGATCCCAACAAAAGATATACTGCTCTTCATTATTAATAATGGAAAGTACATAAATTTCAAAAAGTTTCAAATCTTTAAAGTTTCAATCCTTTTGAGGATATAAACTTTAGGGGGAGTAATTTAAAATTTTTTGACTAAGGTTTTGAAAATATCTACTATCTTCAAAACAAAACAGAAAGAAAATGTTTGTGTTGGTGCATAAGTTATACCATAGTATCTCAGCCTATGCAGATGCTTTAAAGCATAAGAAGTCCAAGATCAGTCCATCAATGGGAAACTTGTATCATATTGGCATACAAGTCAATCTAAGCAAAAATTGATGACACCAACAATAGTCAACAACTTCATAAGAGAATTCAAAAAACTTCATTAAAGAATTCAACCAGAGACATTTCTTCATAACAGGAAAAACCAAAACAGAAACATTAACATTTGATTAAGTTCAAAAGTTAATGTAGGTAAGTTCATTGGTTAATGCGGGTGAAGGTAGCCCATGCATATAACTAATGTGGGTAACTGTTTATGTCAATGTTTGAAGTATTAAGACTATTGCGGATAAGGACTTTACTCTACCACATTTGAGTCTAACAAGTATACATGAAAAGTTTGAAGTGTTAAAACCTTTGCGGAACAAAAGTGTTCTACCACATTTGCAAAATGCGGAAGATAATTTCACTTCTGCATTTGTTTTACTCATCCGCACTTGTGGATATGTGGAACTTCAACACTTTACATGTATATTCAAAAAGAATAACAAGTGCTTAATCTCTTCTGTCACCATGAATGATGATCAAGTAAATGTGAAAATTTAACTCTATTGCATTTTCTACAGTGAGCAAATGCTGAACAAGTTTGATCAGTCGCATTTGCTACAGTAAGCAAATGTTGAACAAGTTTGATGAGCCGCATTTGTTATAGTGAGCAAATGCTGAACAAGTTTGATCGGCCACATTTGCTACAGTGAGCAAATGCTCAAAAACTTTTATCAACCGCATTTGCTACAGTGTACAAATGCGGATGTCCAAACTCATATGTTGATGAACCAAGTTCTTCCGCATTTGCCATAGTGCACAAATGCGGATAGAAGAAAACTTAAGTATTCAAACTACTGCATTTGCTACAGTGTACAAATGCAGATGTCCAAACTCATAAGTTTTACTCTTCCGCATTTACAACAGTAAACAAATATGAATGTATAAAAACCTTCCGCATTTGCTATAGTGTGAACTAAAATTAACCGCATTTGTTCTGAAACTTGTGAAAAACTTGTAAATGTTATTATTTGACAATTTAAAGCACATTTAAAAGGCCATTTAATACTTTTCAAAGTGCGTCTAGCAAGAACACACTGTTCATCATCTTCAATCATCATCTTCTTTAACAATCAAAGATCTTAGTCTCATCAATTCTGTACTCATCTTCAATTCTACCAAACAATAGCATCGAACAGATGGTGAAAGATTTAACATTTTATAACTTAAATGTCGAACACTTGGACTAATACCGAACTTAGAACCCTAGGTTAATGAATAGAATTCAAAATTAGACCTATTCTAAGAAAATATGAACATTTTCGACTTTAATGAACATGCAAACTATGAAGAATATCAATGAACAAAAATAATTCATAACCATGTTCATCATATGAATAGAGGATGATGAATGCAAAAATGTCAAAATCAGTTCTTGAAATTAAATCAGATTAAGGGTCAAACAACATCAAAAATCATCTCTACAAAAATGATAAACAAAAATAACAATGAATAACTATTGAAAAACATCAACATTTGAAGTGATTTCTATAGAATAGTACCATCAATACGCATATTTGACTATCAAAAGTCAAACTAATGAGGTATGTATAATGTAGAACATATATTTCATTAATCTAATTCATATGTCACGAATGCAGGGTAAATGGCTAATCTGACATGGAGCAAGGTCCATAATGTCAGTGGTTTACTAGACCCTAATGTGCCCGAGGCAAAAGGACTTGGAGATATGATTAGATTTATCTCTAGTACAAGAGTAGCACATGCAATTGCTGTTAGATCCATTATCTATGAAAGATATATTAGGTTATTTTGGAGTACTGTAGAAGTAACTGATGTGGATGGTGAAAAGACTTTAACAGGAAGAATTACTTATGATCACTCTCTAGCCATCACTGAACAAGTTGTGAGACAGTGTCTATAGTTTGGTGATGATGCTAATGCTCCTATTGAGTTGGAAGATACTTTCTTTGCTGAGACTGGATATGAAGGAGGCTATGAGGGAAAGCAGATAGTAAAGGGGTTGGTAGACTTACCATGGAGATTTTTTATTCATCTTTTTCAACATTGCTTGTCCAAAAGAAAAACAGGATGGAATGACATTCCAGTGATTACTTCTTCAGCCATATGTGCCTTATGTACCAACAGACTATTCAACATGTTAGCATATGTGTTCAATGGCCCAACTTCAAACATACAGGAAGGAAGAAGATATGTGTTCCTTATGTACCCAAGATTTCTACAATGTCTAATCAATGAAGCATTTCCTGACCTAGTACTTGAAGGACCTAATTTGGAGATTCCTCATTATGATGCCAAGTCCAACAAGTATATCAAGAAAAGAGATCCAAGAAATTTCTACAGTGGAGCACACTCTCTTTTGTTACCATAGATGCTTCAGCAGATTAATCTTGAAGAACAAATAGAAGAACAAGAGGCTAATGTTGATGAGCCCATTCAAGAGGAAGTACAAGCTGCTCAAGATCAGCAAGCTGTTGATGAGCATGTTGAGGAAAGAGTAGATAGTCATAGGTCATTATCACCCCAAGTGGATATAAGGGGTGATCTTCTCACTGGACCTCAAATTCAAGACATGAAATCTCCGTTTGTGCCATCACCAATACCATCACCCCACAAGACACCAATCACCTCACTTCATAAATCACCTATCCCATCACCACAAGCACAACCAATCATTTCTCTACCAATATCTCCGCCTCATCACTCTCCAATATCATGATCTCAACCATCCCATGCCAATACTGAACCAACTGAATTTGGAGATTCTACTAGCTTATCTCAGAAATCCAAATCATCTTTTGATGAGGAGGATCACCATAGCCAATTAACTGTAAAGAAAACAACTTCTGAGGTTGCTTCTTCTCATAGCTATGTTGAATCAGGGGTAAATAAACCAGATGAAAAGGATGAGCTTATATCTGAACTTTTGCAAAAAGTGGCAAAGATGTAAAGATTGTTGATCTGAAAATCAATCATTATCAAAACAGATTGATAGAAATTGATGAGAAGGAGGCTGAACTGAAAGAAATGAAAGAAAAATATGAGGCTGAAATGAAAGTTGATGAAAAGAAGCAGAGTCTTAGATAAGGAGATAGAGAACTTAAAAACTGCTCTTCAACAATCAAGGGATGAGATAAGTGGTCATGTGGACACTTTATTCATTTAAACAATTGCCATGGAAGAGTAGGAAGAGCATATTGAAAAACAATAGGACATTATTATCAACCTACAAAAACAAAATGAATTTTGAACAAAAGAGTAACTGAACTTGAGGTGCTTGTTGAAATCAAGAGAAAGGTTGAATTTGAAGCAATGAAAGTTGATGAAAAGAAGCAAAGTCTGAGAGCTCTTCAGGGGAGAGTAGTGACGACTCTCCTCCTAGTAAATATATGAGATCCTCTGAACCAGAAGCAAAATCAAGCAAGACAAAACAAAATGAGTCTAGCTTGGAGATGGTAGTCTACTCAGAGACAACAACTAGTATGCACACTGAAAAGGCTGAATTTAATGACATGATCAATGCTCTAGACAGTTTCACATCAGAAGAATTCATCATTGATGATGAATTTTGGGATTTTATACTTGATGAAAAGACTTTTACTCAACCTATAGTGGTTATCCCTCAATATCCTATTGCTCTAGAGAAGGAATTAAGTTTGCAAATAGTCCCTGCTGTGTCACTATCTGATGAGCAAAAAGAGATGATCAGAAAGCTATGTGAAGAGCAAAGATAAAAAGAAGAAAAAGTTGCTACCGCCCATGAACAAGAACAATCAGAGGCTTAAAAAGTGCCTTAAGGAGCTGAAAAGCATGAAACCTCTTCTGGTCCTCCAATGTAGACCTATACTAGGAAGAGGAAGTATTAATTTGAAAAGTCTAAGGGAAAAAGGCCTATTGTGGAAGAAGAGCCAATAAAGAAAAGCAAGAAGGATGATCTCAAAAGCCTGGCAGCTATAGCAAAATTTTTAGAAGAACATGAGCAAGCAGAAGCTCAATTGAAGAAGCAAGCTGTTTTTGTTGATCTTGAAGAAAGTGAAACTGAAGGAGGCTATGTGGCTAATGAGCCAATAGCAGTTGACAATCCTGTGAAAGAAGAAAGATCAGTAGAAGAAATGGCAGAAAAGGCTTAGAATGATGGTTTAATGCTTAAAGCTATGTTTTTGATTAATCATGGATATGATCCTGATAAAGTTTTTTGCATGACTTATGATTGGATAAAGGCAGAAGAAAAAGATTGAACAAAATGCTAGATCCTACTATTGAAACAAACTATGAGAAGACCATTTCACCTAAAGCAGATAAGCCAAAGCTATCTTCCATGAAGAAGCGAACTCAACTCCTCAACCTTTATATCCTGATCCCTATAAAATGTCTGATAGGGAAACATGATTTGAATCACAATTGAGTGAATTGACATCTTGAGATCTGATATTTTGTCAGATTTGAGTTCAAACAATTCTTCCAAATTCGAACACAAATTTCAGCAAAATTTGATCAGTTGTTGTAATTGAAGGAAAATGATGTTAAAGGATTGTTAATCACTACATTTTACACTTGATTGTAGAGTTTTAGATCAATTAATCAAGTAAGAAAAGTTTGAAAATATCAGGTTGTTACAAAAAGGATGAATTAGGCGTTTGGGTGTTGAAATCATCTGAAAAATCACGTAAGTGTTTAGGCAAATAAACACTATTCAGACGCTTTAACACTCTTTAGGCATTTTCAGAGTGGATGATTTGTCACTATTTGTGGACTTTTTAGCACTTTTTGGACGTTTTTCAGAAACCAAGTCTTAGGCACATTGGAACTATTTATACGCTTAGGAACTGTTCAAGCGCTTCATCACTGTTTGGGTGCTTTGGAACTGTTTGGAACTATTTATACGTTTTTCTGGTTTGGGCTTTTGAGAAACTCACTAAGGCATTCCCTTAGACGTTTCTAAGACAAAGTGGGAGCTACACTACTGTTCAGGCGCATTAGATTCAGACTTTTCTTTCAACACTTAAAAAAAAATTTCAAAATTTAAAATCCGAATATATTTTCATTTCTTTATTTCTTTGTCAATCTAAAAACAAAAATAGTACAACTTCATAATCTCAAAACTAAAACATGGTTAAGTTTGAAGATTCTGAGAATAGACTACCAAAGTTCAAGAGCAGAGCTGACTTTAAGAATTGGTCACTCAGGCTGAAACATCATTTCAATTCTATTGTACTATTCGTGAAAATCAATAGAAAAAAGATCTTACATTCTTGTCACTTCTGATGGTCTTGATAGAGGTTTTGTGTACGTGAAAGATTCACAAGAGCCTTACCAAGAAGATGGTTTACATGGGGATGATATAAAGAAGGTGAAGAAATATATTAAAGCCTATTATCTCATGTGTAAAGGGTTACCTTTGGAGGTACTATCAAGGCTTGAGAATTGCCAAACTGGATATACCATGTACGAAGCCTTAAAAGTTATATGTGAAGAAGGAAAAGATATTGAAGACCTTAAAAGACATAACTAAAAAGGGAACATGAACTATTTGTGCATATCTTAGGAGAAACCAAAAATCAGATGATCAATAGATATGTGCAACTTACAATAGAAATGTCAACTTTAGGGATTAAGAATGATCTTTAACATCAAAATGATAGACTTTTGAATGCATTTCCATCATCATAGAAACAAACTATGACTTTGTTAAAGCACACTAAAAAGTTTCCCATGGATCTTGATCTTCTCATTCGTAAGATTGAGTTCTTGGAAATTGATGAGAGTTCAAGAAATAATGATAGATCTGCATCAACTTGTCAATACCAGTATGTTGCTTCTCCAGCAAATACTGTAGAGAATGCTTTTCTTGCCAAGGATGAAATTACTCCTCATGATGAGGGTGATCTATTTGTGTGAGCAGGATTCTTCGCTAGTACATCTGTTTACTCAGCTCAACCTCAATCAAAGTCTCCTCCAAATCCTCCAATGCCTAAAACTCAAAATGAGACTTTATCTTCTAACTCTACTAATCCTAGCAAAGTTAAAGATTTTATAAACTTCATTTACAAGATGAAGAGTCTAAAAGTGCCTTTATTGCATTAATGCAAGTTTTCAAGCTTATCAGTGTAGCCACTTAAAAGAGGTTGATTTAACTTTATAAGATTTATTTGAAATCGATCTAGATGATTTTAAAGAAATGGATCTGAAATGGCAAATGGTGATGATAGCTTATAGAACACAAAAGCATTGATATGTAAATAGAAACTATAAGCCAAGTGCAAACAAAACAGTTTGCTTTGACAAGTCAAAGTCAAGGTGTTTTAACTGCAACGACTATGGCCACTTTTCTAGAGAGTACAATGCTCAAATAACACAAGTAGGAAATGGCAGAAGTAGCTCTAACAATAAGAAATATCACAAATGGCTTAGAAGACATTTCAAAAGCCATATTAGAGTCTACCAATGCCATAACTAAAAGAAGAACAAAAGACAACTGAAGAACCAAAGAAAGCATTAGTTATGATTGGAGTGCTTATGCAGAACAATTTACAATTGATCTTACTTCTAGTCTAGCATTGATTGTTGAGATAAATAATGAAGAATGGTCTAAAGACAATGATCCAAAGACAAAAGGTGATTCAGACACTAAGGAAGACGATGACTGGAGTGACAAAGCTAATCTAAAGGAAAATTTTGAAAAAGTTGCTCTTATGCTAAAGTTAGAACAACCAAAGGTTGTAAACTCATCATCTAACACTGTGTCTTCAAATTCGTATCCAGAAATCCCAGTGGACGTAAGGGAGAAAATTTGCACCAAAGCATGTTATGAACAAGTAGAACACTACAAAACATACTCATTTAAAATATGTGCTAAACTTAAACAAGAACAATCAATGCACAATAAGATGAAAATTGTTGATAAAATTTCTGATGATAAGATCATATCTCTTCAGCTTCTTGGAACAAAACTTTAAAATAACTTGAACTTGTAAGGAAGCAACTTGAAGAGACAACAAAAACTCTTGAACAATAGAAATTGGCACATGCATCACTCAAATTCCTTTAGCCAGAGTAAAAAGCTCAAAGACTATTATTAAGCAACTTATGAATGGAATGAAAGATAAAGATAAAACAGGATTAGCATTCATACATGAGCCTACGCCTAAATCTATTACAAATACCTTACCAAAAATCTTTAATTCTTATGATCATTCACCAACGAACAAAGCTAAGCTCAAAATATTTCAAGACAACTAAAAGAATTACAATCAAATGTTGAGAGAGAAATTGAAAAGATAAACATTGAAATAATTCAAGAAAAATATTCAAAAAAGATGAAGAATGGTCATCCAATTAAAGTAAAGTCTTATGAACCTTGACAAAAGATCAAAAAGTTATTTCTACTAAAAGATGAAAGTGTCATTGAGAAGTGTGAACTTGAACAAGAGATTAGCAAAGTTAATGACATCAAAAACAAGTTAAAAGGGAATTCTAAATAAGAGAAATCAAAGACTTTATGTTCTATAACTCAAGTTCTTCTGAAACAAACCAAATTGTTTTAAAATTGAACGAATTAGAAAAAGAAGCTTCTCATGAATCAATTAAAAGCCAAAGCGCTAAAAAGTCATCGAGAACAAAAAATCAAAGAAGAAGAAAAACATATTCTAAATCTAAACAAGCATAACCAATCATTTAATCAATTCAAATTAAACCTATGAAGTTTGTGTTAGCAGGAATGTAACACTCGGTTATTCTAAAGTCAAGGAAAGAATGAATAAAGTGAAAGAAAAGAAGGAAAAAAAATAAAATCCAAGTCTAGGGGTAAAAAGTGTCCAAAAGGACAAAATGTTTGAAAAGTGGGTGTAAAAGGTGGTATGGCCGCCCATATGTCCCATACACCACTGATTTTCGGTTTTAGAGAGAGAGAGAGTAGCTGGGAGCAGCAAATTCTCGGCTTTGAAGAAGAACAAGAACAGAGAATTCGAATTCAAGGTAAGAATTCATGCTTTCGTGGTGTTCTTGACTAGTTATGTCCTCAGGTTTATGCTTATGTGTGTTTGTATGTGTTCGGGTATATTTTTAATGGGTTTCTAGGTGATTGAATTCAATTTGCAAACGAGTTTGGAAGAAGCCATACTCAAGAGCTACAAAGGTGAGTTCTAGAACCCCTCTTTTATTGGTTTTAACTGATTTTGGGGCTGGATATGCATGAATGTATGTTTTTGTTAATTGGGTTTCGGACCCGTATGCTCGTATGCATGTATAATGATGTTATGATGTTATTATGTTCATGTTTACTATTGTATGATGATGTTTCTAAGGCTTAGGATGTGAGATTTAAGCTCACAACATGATGTATGGTGAGTTGAAATCGAATAAGATGTTTTAGGTTCACATGTTAAGTTTTTTTATCTGCCTAAGTGTTTGGAAGTTAATGTGGATGAGGCCATCCAATGCGGATGAACAAGTAAGAGTTAATGCGGATAAGGCCATCCAATGCGGATGAACAAGTAAGAGTTAATGCGGATGAGGCCTTCCAATGCGGATGAACAAGTAAGAGTTAATACGGATAAGGCATTCCAATGTGGATGAACAAGTAAGAGTTAATATGGATAAGGCCATCCAATGCGGATGAACAAGTAAGAATTAATACGGATGAGGCCATCCAATGCGGATGAACAAGTAAGAGTTAATGCGGATGAGGCCATCCAATGCGGATGAACAAGTAAGAGTTAATGCGGATAAGGCCATCCAATGCGGATGAACAAATAAGGGCTAATGCAGATGAGCAATAGGATCCAATGCGGATGAACACTTGGATCCCATTAAGAGTTTCCAAGTGACTCAAGTGTTGTGCAAAAGGATGGTGTTAGACTTGTTGTCAAAGAAATTTGTAGTTTTCAAAATCTTGGTTTAGAAAACTCTATGTACCTTATATTTGCATGCTTTCAAATACAAGGTACCCTATGGTTCACTTTTAATAAAACCTCTTTTATTAAATCCATTAATCCTTTTAACAACCTTTTATTAACCACTTAATGATAAAGAACCATCAAATTTTCAGCTTG
>BJCM01084290.1:0-11588 GCA_018326385.1 Flaveria bidentis
TATATAGCTTTACTTATTTGACCTGTTTATTACTATATGTACAGCTTAACTAGTTTGACCCGTTTATTATTATATATATAGCTTTACTTATTTGACCTGTTTATTACTATATGTACAGCTTAACTAGTTTGACCCGTTTATTACTCTATGTATACATAATTTTGGGTCCTTATATCTTATAGTTGCTTGTCCCTACTATTTTGTATTAACATCTATTTTCATTACTTTGTATTTTTTTAGGTCCCTTGTGTTGGTTCTTCAACTAGTAACGAAATATCAAAGTCATGATAATGAAGGCAGAGTTCAAAAAATGCGAAGTGTTGGATTCCTTGGAAGAGTTGATGACCCGAAAAAACATATTTACTTTGTTTGTAAAACTTGAAATGCATTTGAAACTTATTATGTATTTGTTCGTTAACACTGGAACATGTTTTGGATTGAAACTATAATTTAAGTTATGATTATATAATTTTACGTGTTTTTTATTTTCATTTTTATTTTATATTATAAAATAATACTGATTCAAAACTTTCACTTATCTCTAACTAGAAATACATTTATTACCACAATATTTATGCCCACAAAAGTCTTTTTAAATTTATGGTAAAAAAAAATTATGCCACTAAATTAGTATAGATTTGTTGTGATTAATATTATGGCATAAATATAAGTGCCACTAAAGATCTATGCAAGAATGGGTGGCCCACAAAAAAGTGCCACTAAATGGCTTTAGTGGCACTGCTTCTAGTGATATTTTTTTTGTGTGTCACACATTCATGCAGGGGTCATTAGTGGTACTTTTTGAGTATTCTGTGACACTTTTTGTGTGTCATTGTATGGCAATTTTTTTGTAGTGGTTCATGAATGTAAACGAATAAACGAAACACGTGTTTATATTTGTTCGTTTAACTAAACGAACACATATTTGGTTCATGTTCGTTCATTTACTAAACGAACTTTCACCCGAACAGTTTATAAACAGTTCATGAACGTTCGGTTCATTTATAGGCCTAGTGATTTTAACAACAATACTTCATTTTGGCTTCATAAATTAATTCTAACAAGGTTTAAACCTGATGATCTAATTAGGCTGCCTACCTAAATGTATAATGTATTTCTAGTATGGTATTGGCGACATCAATATAAAAATATTATGATTATTTAAAGAATTAAAATTGGTTTTAAATTTTTTTATGTTAGTATACAATACGTATGTTTATAATTTCAACATAAAATAGGAAGTAGATTGAGATACATGATAGATTGAAAAGACAAAAAATAAGAATGTGAAAATAACCAACTCATCTGTCAAACATTACATGTATTAGTGTAACTACTATATATGTCCATGCATATTTTTCATATTTAGACAGGTATCCCCATTACATTTTTGCTAATTACCATATATTCTAATGCTCTAAACCTAAACATAATGCTTATAGAGGATAATGATGCATGATTGGTAACGTACTAATGTCATGAAGAAGACGAGACAAAGTGATGATGACTGACACAAAGTGTTTGATCTTTTTTCTTTGTAAAGACAAGAAAATTGTCTTTTTTGTTTTCCTATCTATCACTTTTTATTCTTTTATTTAACACCGAGAATGAAACATAAATAGGTTATGCAGAAAGGATGCTAGATGCAATGAGAGTTGAGAAGACTAGGACAAAATGTAGGGGTCATAGGGGTCTGGTGACCCTTCGGTCATTAGACCGGACGTAATGGATGTCTGGGGGCGTCAAATATGGACGCAAGCTGACAGTGGCGTATTTTGAATGGGGACGGGAGCGAAAGTAAACTAGTTTAGGAGGCGGATTTTATATTTATTAAAAAAAATTCTACTACCGGACCAAAAATTCACACTATCGAGCCGGAAATTTACACTACTTTCGAAAAAAGAGGGGGCGGGGCCCCCGGCCCCAAAGAAGCTTCGCCCTTGCAAGCGGAGCTTCAAAAATCGTTACAAAATAATTAAACTGGGCTCCAAACTCATAAGACGTCAAGCTTATAACAAGCATCAAACACATTTTTTTATATATTATTACTTTTATATATTATTACATAAATAGAGGCTCTAAATACTAATTAATTACTTCATGTGATTTAAAAAGACTTTATGAAATGGTTTATATCCAAGTGACATTTAGATGATAATTAAACAATCACTAAACATAATCTTAAAATTCGTCATTTAAGTGTTAGATTTTAATAAAAACATAAATTAGATCTTACAAGTTGTACTAGGTAGAAAAAATAAAAATTATCATGAGATCTCTATTAATAACTAGTGTCTCCACCATGACATATAGAGATATGGAATGGTACAATAGTAATTTACAGATCTTCAATGCACGAAATATTACCATAAAAGTAGTCGATGCATTCACAAGAGTATAGTTTAGCGATAAAAGGTGTGTTATCCAACCAAGTGTTTGTTGGTTCAAATCCTTCGATGTATATTTTTATTGAATATTTTTCTGATAATAGAAATTACTGCTAAAAAAAATCGTCGATGCATAAATCAAATATAAAAATGGGCGGTTATATATCGACACTTATGACATGTAGCAATTGGGCTTATAAGGTCACCACTAGTCCACTAGTATTAATATGGGCTTTATGCCTTTAAGTTTATCTATGCTCACGTCGTCTTCATATTTTTATCCTTTTGAAAGTTTAAAATGTTTAAAGATAAGACATTTGCCAAATTAGATGTTTTTTTTGTCTCCTTATTTCTTTCAATTTCATTTCTAATCGCATATATTCTTAATAAACTTTGGTTATTTATTAAATAACATATAGATTACTCACACTTAAATATTTTTAATTTTGAAACTTGTCTTCTTATATACATCTTAAAAACTACAGGATTCAAGAAGCAGTTTTTCTTTCGACTTTGCTATGCAGTGGTAGTGAAGTGTTTGCAACCAGTATCATATAAAGGTAGTTAGGCACGTACATCTATGTCTTTCGGTTTTAACAGTTGTGAGGACTCGATTTGAACGCAGGCTGCACGCCTTTCTGTGTGCTGTTGAAGAACATTGATCATACCATGTGTCATGATACAAGTAAATCCTTTTATAAATCATGGAATAAAGAGCTTAGGCTTAAAGATATGTTACTTATCTATAATTTTTTATATAAATGAATGACTAGATGACAACATACAATAGTCCATTTGTATTAACACTCAAAAATAACTAGAAGGGTTTTCATTTTGGTTGTTCACCTGCATCGAATTTAGATGTCTATCTATTTTCTTACAGTTGCACAACTGCCATCATTTCAGGTGGGAAAAACATGGGTCATAGCGCCATTATGACATCATCATCTCAGACAGAAGAATTAATGTTGTCAAAGTCGAAAAGCAAGAAGATCTTGAAGTCGAGTGTGTTACCAAAGAAGAAAGTAACAGAACAAATAAACCCAAAGCAAATAACGTAAAGAAAAGGAAGTGCGCTTACTATATCAGATGCAAACTCGCAGTACTGATGAACCTATAATCATGTTTGCAACACGTGTAAACGGTGACAAACATTGGAGATTCTGTTCTGTAAATCAACGTTCGTTCCAACTTTTATGACGATGTAGATGTTCCGTCTGTTGTGATAACTCACCATATTTGAAGCATTTAGTCAGATATAATGCAAATTGCAGAGTTTGTAGCCTAAATTGTAATAATTCACAACAAATACACAAACAACTTTTAATTTCAGATTGGATAGAGGTCGACCCAGCTCACTGCTCGACGAGCCATCTCGTATACTTTTAATATATAACTAACAATAAGTAATATTTGTTGTACATGTGTATAGAAATAACAAAATAAGGTGGGTGAGTTTTTTTTTCCTATGAGAGTAATGGCTTACTTAACTTGAACGTTATGCGGACTCCATTGGCTTGAGCTCAGCTCGAAACTTTAACAAGCCAACTCAACTAGGTTCGTTTATCAACGAGTTGACTTCAAGCGAGTTGTTCTCGAGCTATCAGAAGTACACCCAGACTTTTAAAAAACCTCCCAAACCAACATATTAGATAAACATTCCATCATTTACTGTTTGTTAGCTTCTGAATGATAGGAGAATCATGTCCTATGCTTGGGGTTAGGTTAAGTAACGATGAGAAAGTAGCAGAATCAGGCACGAAACCTCGGTTAATCATTTCCTCAAGAAGAATCTCAGCTACTTGAAATGCTTTTTGCTTCAACAACTCTTGAACAATAACATTGTACGTGACACTATTTGGCAAACAGCCATCTTCTTCCATCTTTCTAAGTAATTCTCTCGCTTTACCAAATAACCCTTCTTCGCAAAGCACCCTTATCATCACCGTATATGTCCTAACATTCGGTTTTAACCCTTTCAAAGAAAGCTCCTCAAACAGACCCATTGCCAAATTATGCTTCCCACATTTTCTACAACTATCAATCAATATAGTATACAACACTACGTCTTTCATCATTTCTTTGTTCCCCAATGAAGAGAAGAGAGCCAATGCATCTGAACACTGACCATTCTCACACATTCCATGGAACAAGATACGATAGGTGCATACATCGGGAGCCTGGCCCTTTGCTTGCATCTTGTTAAAGAGTTCTCTAGCCGCTGCAGGATTCCTTGATTGAAACAAACCTTGTAACATGATATTGTAAGTAATAACGTTCGGGATCAAACCCTTGTCCTGAATTTTTTGAAATAGATGCCTCGCATCCTCAATTCTCTTCTTCTTACAGTATCCATTTATCAAGGTGCCATATGTGATAATGTTGGGCACAATATTCCTCTCCATCATGTCATTGAGAACTTTCTCCGCTTTATTTATTTCACCACGTAAACAGTATCCATCGATTAGTGCACTATAAGTGATTACATCCGGATGTAGTCCTCTTTGTACCATCGCTTTTACAGCAAGCTCTGCATCTTTTACGGATCCTTGCTTGCAAAATGAATTTACCAAGATAGTAAAGGTATGCACTCCTGGAGATACTCCTTCATCCTCCATATCTCTCAACATTTTCGCAGCATCTGCCTCTCGACCAAAGTTACATAGACCCTGAATCAAAGAGTTGTAAGTGATAACATCTGCAAATACACCCTTTTCAGCCATCTTTGCAAACAGTTCTAAAGCCTGATCAACCATTTTGTCTTTGCAGAGACCGTCGATGACTGCATTGTACTGTTCTACACATGGTTTACACGAGCCTGCTTCCATGAACCTGAGTAGTTCAAGGGCCTTGCTGGTGTGACCTACTTTACAAAGCCCATTGATAATAATCCCAAACATAACCTGATTAGGCTCACAAAGTTTCTCTCTAAGCAGTTTCTTGAACAGCTCAAGAGCTTCAAAAACTTGATCAGCAAGAACAAGCCCATTTAGGAGGGTGATATAGGTGGTCAAATTGGGTGGATGACCTTGCTTGAAAATGGTTGCTAGTAAGGCAAAACCATAAGCAACTTGATTCAACCGGCAATGACAGTTAATAGAGATGTTCATTGTATAGATATTAACAGGAATACCCATCAACTTCATTTGCTTAATAAGTGAAAGGGCATTGGAATATTGTTTCATCTTAACAATAACATTAATCAGCTTAGCAAACTGGATGATGGAAGGTGGAGGTTTTCTTTGAAGCATTTCATCAAACACTTGGAGGGCTTCATCAACATCAGTGACTCCAGTATGCTTTAGGCGCAAAATTCTTTGTTTGAAATGAAAATTTGTAGCAGTAAAGTAATAAAAAGGTTGAATTTTTGTGTAGTTCATCTTCCAATCCACCTTACGTTTAACTTCAATTGAGGCAGAAGAGATGGAGGATAGTAATTATGAGTGTGCAGCTTCTTTAAATCTACCCTATAACACTTGTACTGAAAGAGGGGGATAAACATTCGATAAAGTTAAGATCTTGCCGGTGCCGTGGCCGGTGCCGGTGCCGGTGACGGTGACGGTGACGGTGGTCGGAGGTGGAGCAATACATGAAGATCTTGAGGTCGTTAAGCTATACATAAAAGTATAAAACCAGATTTTATTGTAACCTTCTGTAAAAACTAATATGATTAGTTTATTATATTTATATACTTGATTTTAGAGACTAATAAATCGGGTTAAAACTGATTTCGAATATATGGTTTCGGGTTGGTCAACATAAGTGAATTGGGTAGTAAATACAGAAAAATACCCGACACACCTAACAGGTTTGGAGCCGGATATGAAACACATTTTTTTACCTAAAGTTCTGTTGTCACCCCTATCACTCAAATTCTATATATAATTACAAGTTAAAACATTATCTTTTTTATTGATACTATTGCAAATTGCTTCAAAAATCTTACAAATATGATACTTTACAAAATAATCTGGTGAGTTTATTGATGGTTAAATCTGCAACAGATTTTGTTTCCAAAAATAAGAAAAGAAAACGTACACAGCACGTAGAAAATAAAATAAAAAAGGGACGTTAGTTATTTCACTTTTTGTAGAATTACTAAATTGGTTTCTTATATTGATATATTTTCACTTACACCACGATGAACAATAAGTCAATAACTATAACTCAATTAAATGACACAAGCTCATAAAACAAAATATACAACACATCAAATATGCTATTAATTTAATATCATAATTACTTTTTAATGTATATATTTTATTCTTGTGACTATAAGTATTTTTGTTAACGGCTAACGAATAATTTTTAAGCCCGATCATCCGGGTAAACCCAATGACGAAAGGTCACCCACGTCCGCGAACACAGACAACGCTAGTGACCCGGCTTGCCCACCATTCCAAGGGAAACCCACCACCTAAATGTCCATTGTGGTAAAACCCTTGGCCACTAGGAACATATTACACCTAGTGAAACTACAACCCATGATTTTCACTTTAGAAAGTCATAAGATGTCTTCTCCTAAACCAGTTGATCTAGAACTCATTGACTGACTATAAGTCTTTCAAAACACAAAGTACAACTAATCAAGGGGTGGTTGTGTTCTTCGCCAATGACTGAGGCGTATGGTGGTATTCTAGGGGGTGAATATATCTAGGTAATTTACTTGAACAATTCTCCAACAAACCAAAGTTACATAATTGGTCATTCAAACGTGAAATCGCCAAAAAAACTCTTGAATTTAACAAAACACTTATTGATGTTAAACTTAAAATTCAAACTCATTCCAAGCTGAAAAGCACAAGCTTTAAATATACAACGGAAACATAACCCTTCAAGAAGAAGGAAGTAAGGTTGGACAAAATTAAACCTTGTAATTGTAATTGTATTGAGTAATTGTGTGTTTAGGATTACAAGAGAGGGTCATTTATATAGGGGACAATATTATATAATTAACCCTAAACTATTCACTAATAATAACCTAGTTTAATATTCCCCCGCAAGCTAAGCTTGGGAGAGATTTAGCTTGAAATCTAAAAAACATAAAAATAAAAATAAGTAAAGTAAATTATTGGTCTTGTTGTTTGTCGTTGCAATCGCCGAATATATGAAACACCGGTTGTTCTTCTCCGGTTATCGTGTTGTATGTGATGTGAGTTCGAAACTATTATTGTTCTTATCCTATGAGTGTTCTTTCGTATCTCCACACCTAAAACTTTTGCACAAAGGTGCACCGCCGTTGTATGGCGGAGCCACTGTTGTATAGCAGCGGCAATGAAGGTGAAGCATCATGTTGATGCAATTGAAAAGGAGCAGTGGTGATTGTATGTGGTGTGTGGCGGCTAAGATTAGGGTTTAGCGGGGCTAGGGTTAGGCTTAGTGAGGGCTAGGGTTAGGCTTAGTGACGGCTAGGGTTAGGTTTGCGACTGCTAGGGTTGTGTGAAAGGAAAAAGACGATGACGGTTTGTATTCGCCTTTTAAAGGTGAAAATGGTAATGGTGATTATTGTAACGGAAGCAACGGTAATGGATGGTTGGATAGAGCGGCGGCCGGTCGCCCTGATTAGGGTTTCGCCGGTGATTGAGCCTTCTGGCTCTGATACCAAATTAAATCTTGTAACTGTAATTGTATTGAGTAATTGTGTGCTTAAGGTTACAAAAGAGGTTCCTTTATATAGAGGACAATGCTACATAATTTACCTTAAACTATTCACTAATAATAACGTAGTCTAATAGATATAAGTTAATGATATATTGACTCGAATGAGTTTATAGCATCACAAAAGAAAACAAAGAAAAAAGGGCTAAAACTTAGATTGTTGGACGCTAGTGATGATGTAGTGACAATGAAGCCTGGGCATTCCTAACCATCTCCGGTATCCCACAAGTGATAATTTTGATTCAAAGATGTAATCACAATATGTTTATAAGCAATATTTCAAGAGCGACTACTTGAGTATTTGTAAGTATATAATTATAATTGTAGAGTGTGCATAAAAACTTAAAATTCAACTTTAATATTTAAAGGAATAAAATCCAATCATTAATTAACTATGCACTAGCCTATAATATCTCTTTTATACGTGCTCTTCATCCAAGCCGTTACATTTGTACAACCGAAAGTATACGACAGTTATAGATCATCAACAAACACTAACATTAATGAAGAATATCATAAATGGTGGATATGTAGATAGAATCTAATGATGGTAAAAGAACTCGAAGTATATTCCAGACAAATATTTTGAGTATGAGACCACGTAGATAAGGAGATGCATGCTCTATTGCGCTAATATTTCATTGTTTAACTTGTGAAGTTATTATATTTTCCTTTAACTATACTATGTGATGTTTCAAGTAGATTTCAAAACAAAATTAAGTACATGTTAAAGAAAATGACATTTAAAAAACTGAGACACATATATAATTTCAAATCATAAAAAGGAAAATAATAAATATGATTTCAAAAGCTAAATCAAATCTAAAATGATTTTCTGATAATAATAATAACAATATAAAACGTGATTAATGAACGAGAGATCTTCTCCCGTTGCATCAAATCTTCTATAATTAAAGATCGGTGTATAAACATAAACATAAACCCAATGTAAATGCAATTCTCTCATTCATTCTCCCCCAAATCCACAATTCGAACGTACATAAACCCTAATTGCAGTTGCATCCATCGGACATTGTCTAATACATTCCGGAGAAACTCCGATCACGATCGAGATACATCTGATTTGGTGTTCTTCCCTAAAGCCCTAGCCTCCGATCACCTTAATTGACGACATAATTGCTGTAGAAACCCTCCGTCCACTCGCAATTGCAGACCTATGTCATTGTCTCATACATCCGTACGACTTCCGATCAACAACGAGATACATCTGATACCGCTACCGGTGACGGACTCTCATGCCCACCAACAAGTCATCACAATGTAAGGTATCATTTTCAATCACTATATGCTTTTATACTAAATCCTAATAAGAGTTTTAAACGACGAAGATGAATAGTAATTTAGGTTTTTGATTCAAACTAATCAATGAATCGTTCACATTCTCGTTGTATTGCTTCTAATCACGTTGCTTCTCATCTTTCTGTATGACTGGTTGACTCCCGCCAAACACACACCGAACCGGAATGGTCAACTTTAGTCAAAACCGGTTTGGGGAGAAACTGGATTCGCTGTGCGGGGTTACGAACCGGCGGTTTGGATCGGTTTTTAGGGCTAGAAGCTGGTTCGGAAAACTAAACTGGTTTTTTCTACCGACTCTATGGATTCATAAGTTGAGACTAGCGGATTAGACCCGCGCTTCGCCGCGGTACGGTTTTAATGTATACGAGAATGTCATAATAATAGTTTTTGGGGTTATAAAAGTTGAAAAATGTAATCTAATAATTTATACGTTAGTACTAATCACCCGAAAAAATGCGTACGAAACACAGATAAAAAGGTGTAATAGGAAAAAACTATAAAAAAAACTAACTCGAAATATATAAAAAAATAACGAATACATAAATTGTGAATTTATTATAATTAACAAACTTTATTATAAATTGGTCAAAAGAAATTTTAACAAAACTCGGATACTCATGTATAAAACTTAAAAAAAGTTTAAGTGATTACATATAAATTTAACATAACTCGAATTCTTAAGTATAAAAATTTAAAAAATTAGGTGAATAAATGTAAATTTAAGCTAACTTGAAGGCTTATGTCTAAATTATAAAAAAAAGTTCAGGATATTAAATACAAATTTAACATAACTTAAAGGTTTAAGTATAAAATTTAAATGAAACAAAATAAGTAGTATCAATTAAAAAAGAAAAAGAGAGAGAGAGAGAGAGAGAGAGAGAGAGAGAGAAAAAAAAAAAAGAAAGAGAAAGAGAGAAAGTGTTGGGTTTAATTAAAAAAATCCTTAAAGGTTTAAAAGTAAAATTATAAAAAATAACGAAATAGTTTTTTATTAGTTTTGAGAAAAAAATTATTGTGGTGATAGTAAGAAAAATTTTACCTTCATTGCTTAAAATCTTTTCTATTTGTTATATATAGTCTATATTCCAACCAACATTAAACACAAATATATTTGGGTATTATTATTATTATTATTATTATTATTACTTTATTATTATTATTTTATTATTATTATTATCATTATTATTATCATCATTATTATCATTATTATTATTATTGTTATAACTATTTAAATATTTTGTAGTTATATACTTAAGTGTTTAAATTAAAAATACTTAAATCAAATAGCATTAAAAATAATATAAATAATAAAGGTATATATTTTAACATTCATTTAAAGCATTATAAATGAGATGTATTAAAATAAATATATATTAAAGAATGTATTAATTAGAAAAAAATTATTAAATATGAGAAAATCATGAACTATTATATTACAAGTATGTTATCCTCATATGTTTTATATTATAGCATGGATAAAATAGATATGGATTGTTATTATATCATTAGTATTAAAATATTCGATAATTAAATAGTTAAGTACTCAAATTAGATACTACTTATTTTAAAATTTTATTAAAATTAATGTTAATATTAATATTAATATTAATATTAATATTAACATTAATATTAATATTAATATTAATATTAACATTAATATTATTATTATTATTATTAAATTATCAGTACTTATATAATTTTAAATATTAATTGAAACTATTATAAATAATAAAATATACAATGTATTGAATTAAATAATGTATTAATAATATGAATGAATTAATCAATGCATTGATTAAAAAAAGTTTAATAAATAAAGGGCAAAATAGGAATAATTGAATATAACACTTGTACCTAATGCATAATAAGTTGTCTTAGGTGTCTTAAATTTTTACGAAATTACATTTGTGTCTCATGTTTATGCATTATATAGTAGTATAGATATAGATAAGAAAATTTTTACCTTCATTGCTTAAAATCTTTTCTATTTGTTATATATAGTCTATATTCCAACCAACATTAAACACAAATATATTTGGGTATTATTATTATTATTATTATTATTATTATTATTATTATTATTATTACTTTATTAATCTGTCACACCTCGACCGACGGCGGAATCATCGGGACGGACGAATGGGAGACGATTGCTCATAGCACATGAAACTAATTAAGTTAAAATAATATTAAATGTCATTATTCATTAAACATTACAAGACA
>BJCM01084292.1:0-11025 GCA_018326385.1 Flaveria bidentis
TTTGAAGAAATCATATATTTTAATTCATCAAACGTTATATTACTAGATAAACTAAGAACATGTCTAACACATTTACCTTTTAATGGTAGATATTCTTCGATACCGTTTACAAAATGTCATTTACCACCACTGCATAGTATGATATTAACTGACATTTTTATAAGTTTCAAAGAATTTTAAGAAGAAAGTTTTTTTGAAGGAATGTAAGATTTGTTAAGAGTTAATATAGTATTTATACAGGAAAATAAAATTATATTAAATTTTTTAGTATTAAAAAAACATTAAATATTAAAATAATAATAAATATTAAAAAAATCTCGGATTTTTGTTTTTTGTTTTTTTTTAAATTGGGCGAGGAGTGGCATTTTTGTAAATTTGGGCGAGGGAAACTCATAATCCCTCGCCTAGTCAGCGAGGGACTGGTCGCACGTCAGCTTTTTAGGCGAGGGATGACACGTGGGCGAGGGATTATGTGTTTCCCTCGCCAAGTCAGCGAGGGATTTCACTATTCCCTCGCCACGTCAGCGAGGGATGCCACATGGCGGCCAACGATTGTTTTTTTTTAATTCAATTTTTGACTGGTTATTTTTGTAAATTTTGGTTAATTGATCAATCTAATTTTCTCTAGATTTATTATGCTTTAAATTTGATTTGGTTTTTAATTTTTTTATGTGAACCAAATCAACTGCAAACCTAAACTAGTAGAATTTAACAATACACAATTGACTATCAAAATTTTCGACCCCCACAAAAATATTTTTTTGGTTTGCCATTGCACTTACAACACAAAACACAAAGCTCTGGGCTTAGGTACATAAGCGGGGTTCAAATCAGTTTTAGATCGAACCAATGAACACCTTTAGCTAAATCGGTCGTGTTCGGATAGACTGGTTCACTGGTTGACTTGTTAACTCGTTCCATTTTTTATTTTTTTAAAAGGGTGTTTTATGTAATATATTAATCTCATTCCACATTTATCCAAAATTTTAAATAGTATAAAAATTACATAATGTTTTATAATTTAGACATAATGAGTTTATAGACATCAAATTGTTGTGAATTTTTAATTTTGAAGTATTAATAAATAAAAATATAACAAAATATTAGCTTAAATGGGTGTTTTTGTCAACCCATGAATATTCAGGTCATGTTGGGCTCATGTGCCTCGCAAGATTTTCAGGTCCATGTTAACAATCCCCGAACATGACCCGTTGGCACCTTTAGTTTCTATATGTGAAACAATACTTGTGGCATGGAACATCAGAAGTAGAGTACATGACCACATGATATTGTTGCATTCAACTGCTATTATGGATGCAATAAATGTCGGTTAAATACGGATTATATGAGAAAAAAACTATTGTCTTAGGTGATGAACATAATGCTATTGACATCAAATAGTTTAGCTTAACACTCCATGACTAAAATACATTGCATCACATGCCACTTCCCCAAATAAGAGAATATAAAGGTTGAGTTATAAGTGAACTTTTAACGAAAAAACAGTCAAACATGATATTCAACTGCTTGATAAAGGATCAAAAGCAAGTCAATAGCATTTGGAGGATTCAAAGAGAAAGAGAAACTTATCCAATGTTTTTTAGGATGAAAATTTTATTAATGAACTTTTGTTGGGTAGTGGTGTACAAAAACATCCGAATCCGAGAATCTGATCTGAAATATCCGAATTTTCGGATATCGGATATCCGAAAATTCGGATTCGGATTCGGATATTGATCGATTTTTAAAAGTTTCGGATATTCGGATATCCGATTATCCGAAAACTAAAAAATATTTTTTTTAATTTCTTTTTATTTAGATATATTTTTAGTTTGGATTGAGATTTTTAATGTATATTGTGAATTTTATGATATGATTTGGTTTTTAAAGAAAATGAACTTGGTATTGGTCTAGTACCAACAATCTCACTTACGCAAGATTCACATGTTAGAGAACACAAAAGAATCATACAATGTAATGCTTTTAAGACAACACATTTATGTCAACATTAATTGAAATAACATGTGACAGAACTTTATCATAGTTAGATAACTCATAGCAAACATTTGTTGTAATGTGATCATACACTGTTTGTTAAAACAAAATCAATCCATACAAATAACATGAATGAGAAAAGTTTGGAACATAACCTATTATCATTTGTTAATTGCTAGTATAAACCAACTCAAAAGTGCTAGAATTGTAGTTTATATATCTTGATATTCAAAAGGTAAAAAAGACTTATAATAACTAACGTATTTTGTATACTTGTATGCATGATGTATCTAAAACATGTAATGTTACATAATACATATCAAGATATGAAAATAAAAGAAAGGCTTAAAGGTTCCACACAAACTTTCAAAACTGATTAAACTTAATTAAACAAAAACTTCATTAAAAATGAATTACTCTAAAATAAATAGAAACTAAATTCTACTGTTGAATCTTTATGTTATATGTTTTTTTATCTGGTTATTATGTTGTTTGTTTCTCTACTGCGTAGTCAATGTTGAAACTCATTTGTCAATTTATGTTATTTATTATTGTGACGATATGTATTTTGGATAAATATCTGGTTAAGGTGGGCACTTTGGTGATTTTAACATTTCATTGGAAACTTCGAGATTCCTTCCAGGCGAAAGAAGTTTTAAATTACTCAGTGCATTAAGATTCTTTTCAATTTCAATTCCATCATGTAAACTAAACACGTTTTTAGATACAAAAGTTTTCAATTCGAAATCCATAGAATCTCATAAACCAAAAGTTTCCTATTGACTTATACTAGTCTTACAAGACCCTTCAGTAACATGATGTATGAGTCCTTTTTGCTAAATGAAACAAGAACTTAAATAACATAGGATTATCAATTAGCTTATTTGATTTATTTACACGAAAGATGAATAATAAAAGGCTTAGAGCTTTTTAGATCATAAGTTTGATTCTTACTTTAAAGATTCTACCAATATGTTTTGCTTCCGAATGAGATGAAACATAACGCCGTATCTACGATACGAACTACCCTTCTAGGACGTGTGTTATGGACCAAAATCATTTTAAGGGCAATTGATGTAGGGTTTTAGTTGTAATAGATTGTTTATTTTGGGTAAGAATGCAAAGTTCACAACTTTAGGGACCTGCAAAAAAATTACCCGTCACTACCACACGACAAATCCCAATCAGCAACTCCATATTTCCAATCCATTCAAAAACACCACATGAATTCATCCCTCTAACCAAAATCCCTAAAACATTTGCACCAATGGGTGTTCCCAATTACGCAAACAATCGCCATTATCATCATCTTCAACACCCCTAAACGTCTTGTAAGTTCATACCCTTTTACCCTCTTCGTTTTGATCAATTCTCGTTAAAAATGACATCTTTTGCTTACAAGATTTGAAATCTTGGGTTTTGATCGTCTGGGTTGGTAATGTGCGTTTGTAATTTGACGGATTTTGGGTTATTTGCAGGTGGTTTGAGAGTTTGAGTGTGTCTCGATGGTATGCTCCCTTGCAGGTGGGCAGATGACAACCCTTCTACAAGGAAGGAGTAGATCGCAAATAATGGCAGGTAGAAGCAAATAATATTATGTTTGTGGTCATCATCATCATCATGATTGTGATCATTATAGTTAGGGCTAAATGGCAAATGTAATTAGGATGTTGGTCGGTTAGTTATTGTAAGACCCTAGACAAATCTTATATTGGTCGTGGATAGAATATATGTTGGGTTCTTAAGGAATGATTGCCTCAAATACCATCAACGTGTTTTGGACACATTGGTTGCGGATGAGATGAGAATTTTAGAGTTAAATGTGCTCGAGTGAGAGCAGGACTCAGAGCAACCAAAAGCAATTCTGTGAGTTTTTTTATGGCAAAGTGGACAGTATCCGTGGTACATTTATTGTTATTATCATGATATCATCATTATCATTGTTTTTTATTTGTTTATGTGAATGTGAACATATTAGGGAAAAGTATCTTGTGTGCCAACTTCCATTGTGTTACTTGATGTTTAAATTGTGTCATTGTTAACACCATTTTGTCACAAGTTTGTCTTATATTGATAGTCAGTTATGTTTCATCTTTCATGGAATTATGCTAGACGAGTGATATCGTTTGTTTCGCGTTTAATTCTATGACAGAGGATGTAGGCTGTTGGAAGTTAGCAGCGCAGTACATTCAGAGAGAAATTAAAGAGGCAGATGAAGTAAATTTGCTTGATGAAGAAGGTAAATTATCTAGATTCATTATTTGGAGTTAGAAAATGATTCTTGTAAGCCTTCTTATCTATGGTTTGTGAGTAATGGGTACCTTGTTGGTATCAAACACCGTTCTTATTAGAGCGGGCAAGATGGCGGGTCAACTGACCATTCAAAAGGATTTAGAGTTAAAATGGGTTATCTTTGGTGCAGACTGAAATAGGCCAGGTTGGGTTGTCATGCCACCACATCTTTTCCATTTTTTAAAAGATAATGAATTCATTAGTTATAAATGCAAAAACAATTTTATTATAGTAATAATCTTAATCTTGTAATTAAATGGGTGACTTTCAACTTGTTTGACTTTCCCCTTTTAGCTATGTTCTTTTTATTTAATCCAACTGACATAATACACAACCCAGATCAACACATTTAAAAATAAATGGCTCGATATAAGAATGGTGTTTGACAAACATATATCTTTTAACATGCATTTTTATAGCTTTATAGTCTAATAACATGCAAGTGTTTAGTATTTTAAATTTGTTTTAACTATGAGGAGAACCCTATATGAAAAGAGCACCATGAGTGAGGTTAGGGGTCCATTAATATATAAAATTCTAGATTGCTTGTTGAGTTGTTGTATCTTTGAGATTGCAGCCAAGATGGCAGACCTACTGTGGAACTATACTAACTAAGAAAACCTACTATTATTTATTATTAAAAATATTATATTAAATGTCACTATATTTGTATGCTCACTTTCTGTTTTATTCCAATGATTTGTAATGCAGATATGCATGTATTTGGTTTGAGGCCTATGATGGATCCTTTAATCTTGGTGAATACTTAAACAAGTTTGGTTTTGCTTTTACATTCTTGTTGAGGACTATTTAGATATATTTTTACATTCTCAAATGTTACTTGCAGGTTTCTTGCAATTCTTGCAAGAAACCAGTGAAGGCTAGCCAATATGCAAATCATGCAGGTAGTATTATATTTCCAACTTATTTATGGTACTTTTTGGTCTCTTTATGATGATTAATTCTGCTAGATGTGAAAATGAAAATAAAACTACCTTAATTTGATGTCAACCAACTATCAAGTTAATTTATGTATGTCTTCGAAATTCGAATTTTACAGAAGTATGCAAGTCATTAAGTTCACTAGTAGACAGTACAACAGAGATTGATGTTGCAGGGAAAAAGAAACCTCCAAGGAAGGAGAAGAAGAAGTTACAAATTAGTATTTCTAGTATCCTTATGATCCTATTTACATTTGCAGCATTTGTTTTATGTGTTTCTTTAAGTTGTGTTTGTTGAGCTTAACTCGAATGTAGCACGAGTTGCACCAAGCGGTAAGCCTGAAAGATGTGCAATTGCTAATACCGTTGCTTCAAATTCTTGTGTGGATGAGCAAATACTAAAGGATACTTCATTTCATACACAACCAAAAGGTATCTTCCTTCTTTTATGCTCATCTCTTTATATTTTATTTGTGAAATACTAAATTCTACTTGTATATATGATGTTCAGATGATGTTGTAGAATGTGCAATGCATGTTGTATATAATTGAATTACATTGCTACTTTGTTGTCACCAAAGTTTTCTTTTTTAAGTATTACTTTTATTTATGTACAAGTATATATGTTATAACCCTGTACTTTTAATGTGTACTGGTTAGAAATCTATGGTAACTATTTGGTGGTTCTTGATTATATTTTTGCTCTGTTTGCTAAATGGAAATGATATTATGTTTTTATGCTACTTGTTTCACAGTTCAAGTACTAAAGCTTAATTTCCAGCAGAACTAAGAATTTCATATAACATACTCATTTACATTATATAAGTGCAAAATGAAATTGGAATTCTTTGCTTCTTTATTGATCCTCTATACTTGTTGTAAAGAAAAAATTGATTGCTCTGAATTTGAAACTGGCAATGAACCAATTGTGCCATTTTATGTTTATAAATTGCTTTATGTGTAAGAACCAAAACGTTTCTTATTTGCAACATACTTAGAGTATTGATTTTATTCACTCTATCTTATTTATCATTTTGATGCATCCACTTAGTCTAAATATATATTCAACTTTTTGATAAATTATATTTAGTTTATCAAAGTGACACCACCATACCTTAAACTATAGATGGTGGATCTGATAAATTCCAAGTATATTCTGTCCTTTTTTCCACTCACATATCATGATTTGTGAAGTTGACGTAATATTATTGGAGTTCTTAATCATAACAAATATTTAGTTATTTAATTAAACTCATATAACTGTTAGTTTCGAAATCTAAAATCTTCAAATTTCTCATTTCATGTTAGGAAATAAAAAACAAATTGACAGTATTAATAAAGAATATCTTGAAGATATATGATAAAAATTGTCATGATTTCAACTTACATCCCCATGTTTATCTCAATTAAAACTCATTATTCAGGTAAAAAGTTCCTAAATGAATCACAAGCAAGAAGCTTGAAGAACTTTGATGATGTCAACAGCCATCAAACACCTACAAAACTCAATGACCACCATCTACAGTCCAAAGGTAATTTCACGTTTTCACCCGCTATTTATTAATTTAATGAATTGAATATATGTTTATGATAACAATTATGGTGGGACAGGAGTGTTGAGTGTTCCAGCTCCACTTGCAACCAAGGTTTTCTATTCTCAGAGAAATCAACGACTCAGATCCGTGATAAGCCACATGTATTACAGATCATCAACCCAACATGATTACGGCTTAAGCAATACGCAATTTTCACAAATTGATGACCCTCTTGAAAAGGTATGTCATAATCCTATATTTTTGTTAGTGCTATAGTGCATATCGACTCAGTTATGACCCCATTTATGTAAAAAGGTCAATTCGGTTGGAATTTAACTGATAACAGGTCACAGGGCAAATGGTCAAGTTTTGATAAATTAGCTAAAAATTAAAGGGATTAAACACATTTATATCGGCCAAAAGTTGTCTGATGTGCATTCAAACGTTTGTTTAAAAGAATTTATATTATTATTTTCATTTCACAATTCAACATATGTTTTTATGTCATTGTAGGATGGCCATTAGGACACTGCAGCTGCAATATTCTGGTTGTACAGCCACGAAGAAATTTTGGTAGCCGAGGTGATTAAGTAGTTATTATATTCCTACACCTTTGAACGCTGACTCTTAGTTCTGTTTCATGTGATTCTGTATCACATGCTAATCTATGCGAAAACAGAACTTCATATCTAGGATGACACTGGAACCAATTCAAACTAGGTTTGTCATTGTCATCGTATAAATCATCGTATAGTATTGTTTTTTGGTCATTTCTTATTATGCCAGATGCAAATTTAGTTCCAGAGCCATAGTATGATGCCTTTTGTTGCAGTACTGATGTACATAAACCCCAAAGAATATAATCATATTTTGCTTAGATGAAGCAAGCCTCTTGTGATTCTTTAAGTTGTTTTATAATAACTGCATATGCGCGCATAAGGTATCATTCTTTTGTTGGGATATTGTGATTTTACAATATTAACTCCCAAATCATGTGAATCAACTTCCAGCTTATTTAAATTCTTAACAAACTACGTTTTACAAGTGGCAGTTTTCAGGCGAAAAGAACTCACTGCCGATTCTCACCAACAATTCTTCTTAATTTGTTCAAAACTATGAAGGATTGATGCAACATTCAAGTTTTGACCGCAAACCTCAACTCTAAGCTTTCTGCAAGCATCTCTAATGTCTGCAAGAAGTAGTTCGGGGCTTGAAAGTGATTCGTTTGGCTAATGTTCGTCAATCAGCACCCAATTCAATTGTTATTTCAAGAATCTTATATTTCATCATATTAGCCAATTGTTATAATTGTAAAAGAAGGTAACTTGTTTGACTCCTTAGAGTGACCGTAGAGCACTAGAGCCCATGAACGGAGGGAAAAACGTGTTGACACTCTTGATGAATCTTTGATTAACTTGAATCGCGGTTTGCCACAAAAAAACAAAAGATTAACAAAAAAACACAAGTATCAGATACTTTATAACTTATAAAAAACATATCGTGTCACACTATCACGTGACATTGGTATGGGATTGTTTGATTTAAATTAAGAAAATGATGATGTTAGCAATCTTATACATAAATTTATTATTTATTATCGACAACTTAATTAAATTTAGAAGAAATCATGTCATGGTTAAAAAATTAAAAAATTGCAGTTCTAAAAACACAACATTTATTTTAAGCATAATCTAATAAAACTAACAATTATTCTATAGATCTATAGAATGTAACGAACTGAAAGGAATACACAATTTGTGGTTCGTATAAACTTTTGACTTGAGTTCAAGCTAAAGGAATTTACAATTTGGGGTTCATTTAAACAGTAATAAGTCAATATAATAATACAAATTAGATTTTAATAATATAAACTATGACCTATTGACCAATAATAATCCATACTATATGTTTAGCTAATAATTTTATTTTATTTTTAGTTGTCAAAGGCAACCCTGGTAGCATAACTGTCATCAATTTACACTTGATTTTCTCTTATTTTTCACTCCATTTCATTATGTTTTTTTCACTATTTCATTTACAATCATCATCGTGAGGAAAATCAAATGTATATCAATAAATGATTATGCTAGTTGGATTGCCAACGGCAACAAAAATCAAAATTAAGATTAATATTGACCAATTTAATAGTACGAATTATTACCGGTCAATAAGTTATAATTTGTGTTATTAAAATCTAATTTACATATTATAAAGATAAAAATGTGTAGATAAATTTATTTTCTAGTGCATGATATAACTATAACTATAAAGTCAACTTTTATCCAAACAACATTTTTTCTCCATACATGCAATTATGAATTATTTTATTTTTGTAACAATATCCACGTCAGAAAAGTGTCCCAGACCGCACCGTCGTTTATGAGGTGTGAAAGCATTGCTATCCTGAAAATACATGTCAACAAAACATTTATTTATTAAATAATTTTAAAATATAAATTAATTCTATGGTCAAAAACCACAAGAATTCAAAGACTTGTTGATGTCGCTATACGATCATAAACAACTCATGTCCAGCCCTAGCAATGGGCAAGATATAGACACAAGAATGTATTGATGTCACAAATTATGTATTTCAACATCTACAATTTATACCCGTTGAATAACACTAGCTAGGCAAAATATATTGGGAATATGATTAGGGTCTTTCACGCAGTTCTATGTTAGACCGGACCGAACCAGAGACCGAAAAACACTAAAAGGTTCAATCAATAATGAACCATGAGTGAAATATTCACAACCCTAGCACCCGCTATAGTAATAGTAGGTTCCAACTAAGTCGTCATTACTTGTTCCTAATCCAATCGATAGTATTTGACCCGTATAAACTTTTGACTCGAGTTAAGACAAAGGTAGCTTGCTTGAGTGCTTGGTGGCCCAGTCAAATAAATTTTTATTCTTAATTTTCTTTTGTATTGGTAGTTTATTATTTTGTTTTAGAGACTTACCCAATATTACATTGTGGGTTAGAGACTTGTAATAAAAAAAAGCATGAAACATCATCAAAATTAGAAAACAAGACAAGTGATCTTATTTATGCCCCCATGCGATCCAATTTCATCTTATTTGTGCCCCATTTTTATCATTTTTGTACCATTTTTAAGCTAATTTTGAAGTAAACACCAAAAATAAAACAATTTTTAACCTTAGCTTGTGGGCATGTATGGGGCCTCTCCCCTCCCCCTCCTTCTGCACTAAATCCGCCCCTATTATTTAGATATAAATTGGTTAAATTTTTAGAAATATATACCGAGATAACTCTATCTCTTGCTTATTAGACCTAGGTTTCGATGGAATTAAGCGTTAGGATGACGAATTAGGCGTTGTTGGAGAACAAGTGTGTGGTTTCTTATGTTCAAGACGAGACGATTAGCTTTATTGCTATTATCTTCAAGAAATGTAGCCAATGGCAAACTTAACTTGTTACGGATAGGGTTCCTATAGTTTGGATCTCTCGATGGCGCTACCTTTCAGCGATGTTGCCAATCCTTAACACATTATCTTGAATAAAATTATCTCTGGTGAGTGGGGGTAAAACTGCAAATCCTTAACACATTATTTTGTTATTTTCGTGAAAATAACAAAATTGTTATTATACACAAAATAACTTTTAACAAAATTTATTATTACTCCCTAAGATTATACCAAATGATAGCTAATTGTCACACCCCGACCGACGGCGAAATCATCGGGGCGGACGAATGTGAAACGATTGCTTATAGCACATGAAACTAATTAAGTTGAAATAATATTAAATGTCATTATTCATTAAACATTACCAGACAAATAAGTAATTGCAAAACAATCAAGATACAAACAGAATATAAGACTTTCAATTAATCTAGGTCCAAGTCTTATATGAGCACAAGAAGATCTTCAAGCATCAAACCTGAAACATGTTAAAAAATAACGGGTCAACTATAAAGTTGGTGAGTTCTCATGGTTTAAACACACGCATATATATATATATATATATATATATATATATATATATATATATAAGGGTTACAAGTAGCAATTCATGTCCATGGTTACGAGTTAGCAAGCTTAAAGAACACATACAGTTACAATCAAACCTCGACTTGATTACAAGTTTATAAGATTGGCTAAGTGTACTTAGTTCCCATGATGAACAAGCATACGTCATCAGGAGTCGGCAATACATCGACTTTAGCACCAAATAGGCTTGTCAGGCCCAAAGATCTAAGACGTCGCCAGACTAGCAATAGTTAATGATTGTAAAC
>BJCM01084293.1:0-13800 GCA_018326385.1 Flaveria bidentis
CTAATAAAACTTTATATGTTTATTAAAATTCATTTTATAACTTTATAAGTTTTAATAAGTCTTTTCCATTTAGTTATTTATTGTAAAATGATAAATAAAGATTTATATTTTTATGAAAAAGATTTATTTATAAATAAATAAGTTATTATTCTTTGTTTAAATGATAAAATGAATAAAACAACTTAAATCGCACATTTAACGCGTTTGATTCAATAAAATAAATAATAAAATTTTTAAATATTAAATTTTTCATCGTATGAAAGTTCAAAGTGGGTTCGGGTTTGGTTTCATAAATTTGAAATTCGGTGGATGTTACAACAACTGCGGTGAGGAAACAACGATATTGTGCATGCCACCGCCTACACCGTAATGATGACAGAAAACCAGCGGCAACCGCCTTGACCGTCTCCGGCACCACCGAGAACCCAGTTGTCCTCCAATACAATTACGTCGGCAAAATCAAATGGAGGAGAGGACAACCATTAAAACCTCAGCACAACAGCCGAGAGACACACCAAGATAGGCAACATAACAGTCGGAAAACCGGCGGCGACAAAGCGGCCATCAAGCGGGACCAGCTCAATCGTCCTCGGCACAACCGAGAACCTAGTTGTCTCTCTAAAACAATCGTGTTGGCAAAATCAAATGGATAAGAGGACAGCCATTAAAATCCTCAACACAACAGCTAAGATACACATCAAAAGGGGCAGCACAACACTCGAAAAACCGTCGGGGATGAAACGGCAACCAAGTCGGAGCGGCAACCGCGCAATTGTACACGACACTACCGAGAACCCAGTTCTTTCTCCATATAAGCCATATAAGCCATCAATGTATATCTGGATATATAGTCTTAGAAGCCATATAAGCCATCAATGTATATCTGGATATACCGTTACCCAATTCCAATAGCTATAACTTCATTTAAAAATTATAATATACCCTTTTTATTTTATACATTATAAATATAAATTTAATGTTAGGTTTCAAGTGGCGCAAAAGAAGCAACACGCGAGCACAAAACGAATATTACACAAAAGAAAATATACAACGCAAGGATTTAATGTGGTTCGCTTAGTGTGACATATGTCCGCGGGCTGCAAGTAGAGTTTTCTATATTAGGTCGGTACAAATATTACAAATACATAATTTGAAATTATATAAAGACTAGCTATGATTTTAATCTTAAAGAACAAGAAAACAACTCATCAATTTAATCACAAAGCATAAAAAAAGCCCAACATTTAAAACTAACTTCTTGTTTACATCACCTTTCTATAATTTCTTATATTTTTTGTACATCTCCCCTACCTAAAAAAAATGATGAAAACTTTATAATTGAAGATTTGAACATGAGTCTGTCTCTAGTTATAGCAATTCATCTCACACGAATCAACATAACTTCTCATTTGTCATTTCACTTGCCAACGCTATTCTAGATTATGACATCGAAGATACACAACCTCTTAAACTTAAAAACCTATGTTAAAAGAGATGATTGTGGGAGGTCACATAAATGTCTTTTAAAATATTTCTCCAAGACAATAAAAGAAAACTTTGATGATATGTTTAGAGAGATGTTTTGGATGCAAAAACAACTATTCTAACAAATAGCTAGCGAAATAAAGTAAAACTCTAAGGTGATGTTTGTTTTTTTTACAGGAAAACGTCTGTAGTCTGCGAACCACATCTGCAGTAGAAAAGGTGGATCAAATGTCTGCGGTTTACAAAAAAAACTGTTTGTTTTTTAACATATACAGAATACTAAAATATTCTGTAATTAAACTAAAACTAGCTTTAATATTAATAACAACACGTATCAGCTAACATCTTTCATGCCATATTCTTCTACAATCCACACAAATTATGAACAACTTTCATACATGTAAGCAAGAAGCATCAAAATATGCAAAGTTATGTCATATATAATACTCTTATACCACAAATTTGCAATCTATTTATTGAAAACACAAACACGAAACAGATGAACATTGACCCCATAAATTAGATAAATCTCCGGATGCAACTCGAAACTGATCCGAAAATTGGCATCTAAAAAACCAAAAACGATCATCAAAAAACCAAAATCAACCGCCTGTAGATCAAATTAAAGAACACTTGAGCACAGTGACCTGCAAAATCTCCACAAGTAATAATATTCAAAATTGAAACTTTATTTGCATAATCAGATGCAATTCTTGAAACTTTGATGCTTCAATTTGAAATTAAAGTAGAATAGAAGATAAAAGATCGTTGGAAGAAGAAAAAACCAAACGCCACCTAAATATTCTTAACTTGGGTATGATACAATATGGAAAAGGAGTTTCACGATATTGCAAAAGCTCGTTGGAGGTATGGTTCACCTATCGGCACGAGCATGCATCCAAATAATACTAAAAAATTCATGTACACTTGTTGGTTTTATTTCCCTTATTTCTCTAAACTAACTTACTTCATCTGTCTTTGTTACTTTCAACAAATTATTATTATCCAATCACTCTTAACTCAATGGTAGCTTCATTAAAAATCTGAATTTAAGGACTTAATAAAATTGATGTAATCAATGACATAATTAAGCATATTAATATTTATAGACTTTTAAATGTTAGACTGTAACATGCTATCTAATTAGGTTTGATTTTTTTATCTATATAAAATAGTGTTTCGGATAATGTGTTAGTAGAAGTCTGCATAAAGTAATCTATCATATCACACAGACAATTTTTATCATATCACATAGACAATTTTTATCATATCACATAGACAATTTCAGAGAAGATTAAGGGGTTGTTTGTTATAGGCTGACCCGGCTGACCCGGCTGACCGGCTGACTCGATCAGCGAGCCAGTTCGTTTGATTTTGAGAAAATGCTTAGCTGACCGGGTCTTATTGCTGACCCAGACCTTAAAAAAATACTAACCAGCCTTCACAAGCTGACCAGCCTTCACCTTCACAACCCCTCAACCTATTCTCCCCTGCCTTCACCTCCGACATCGACATGGTCCTAAACAACGACGGAGTCTTCCCGCCAAACCCAAAAAGGTCTTATGGGACCTCGACAACAAACCGCCGCGAGGGCCACCATACGCCGCCGCGATGACCCTAAAATCCAGATCAATAAATCGGGGGGAAAGAACAACGAAGCTTACAAAATCAACAGGGAGGGAGACAGAGAGTCGTTCATCGATTAGACGTTGGTGACATTGGGGAAGCGACGAGCGAGGAGGTGAACGAGGATATCGGGGCTGCCGGAGGCACCGATGCAGATGTAGACGTTGGTGACATTGGCGGTTGAGTATGGGGATGGGTTCAAACAGAGGGGATAACTTGTATATTGGGGTGATTTGGATGAGAATGTGAATTATCTGTTGCTTTATACAAGTTAAAAGGTGGTTTTTTGTCGTTACTCGGATAACTTGTATATTTTCTGAGTCAGTCAGATCAAACTGAGTCAGTGTAATCAAACAGTCCCGTAGACTCAGTCAGGATTTCTAACTGAGTCAGCTTCTGACTCAGTCGGATCTTACTGAGTCAGTTTTATCAAACAACCCCTAAGTTTTGACTCGACACTAGTTTAATCAGTTAATTTGGTTATTGCTTGGCTATAGTAAAATTTAAATTGTATGTTTGTTTATATAAGTTAAACTTATTTATTTATTTTTCTTTAATATTTATATTTTATAATAACTATTTTCTTTAAACAACTTTTTCAAAACAATTTAGAAATTAAAACTAACAAGGGTATTAACCTCCGTGCTTCGCAACGGGGCAGAAATAAAAATAAAAACTAATGAAAACAATTTAGAAATTAAAACTAACTAGGGCATTAATCTATTACAAAAACGCGATTGTTTATGACGATTGAAAGATAAATTTAAATAAATGACACTTATTAAGCACACCACTGCTTGGTTATTGAAAAACTTCCTAAGGATATTATTGTATATATACTAATTACCAACCTTTGAATGCATTAAATGTTGTATCATATGTTTTATTGGTTGTATAATTTTTTTTAATCTTTAACTTTTTTATTTTAACCCAATACTTTTATATATTTTATAATTTAGCCACAACATTTTATTACTTTCAAATTTGGTTCGCTATACTTTTTATATTTACAAATTTTCCGGTTTATGTTTCGGTCTAAATTTTACGAGTTAACACGTTAAGTGTATATGTGTGGTTCAACGTTTTTACGCTTATTTTTAACCCGTTTAAGCCCCATCGCAACACGTTGGTCGTAGAACAAATTGCTTATTGTTTTATATGGGTTATTTTTCACATGCGTGATTCAACATTTTTACATTTACTTTTCGTTTGGTTTTATTTTTTTTATTTTTAATATGAGTTTTTTATGCTGGTGGTCACTGGCATGATGGGTCACATGCTACTGGTATATTTACGTCTCCGCTGTAACACAGGAGGCTGGATTCCGGTTGATTCAATTTTTGGAGTGAAAAATTCTCAAAGTCATACTTAGCCACACGGATGCATATGTTGTTTTCCATTTCATCTTTTGTTTACGATGGTGATAACCGATAACTCATTAGTATTAAAGATTCCCATTTCAAAAACACAAATACATTATACACATACCGTAAAGGAATCATATACATACCAACAGCCTCAACTTTATTAGGTTAAATCCTATCTTTCACTCTAAAAACCAAGTGTTCTTCAATTGGTTTTGTAGCTACAAACATTAACTCTACATTCCAAGGAGGATAAATTCAATCGAACTTTAAAGTTAGTTGCTTTAAAAATCAGCTGCAAACTTATATAAACTATAAGATCACATTAAACTTTCTTTTACAAAGGGATATGTTTCTTTTGGAATTTTATGTTGTATTTTTCTGATTCTATAAGGAGTACTTATTGTTCGGTTTGTTTATTGGATTCAATTTGGTTATTATACGATTTATTTGATTAATTCCAGTTCGGTATTATTCATTTACTTGATTAAACTTGGTTGGGTTACTATTCAGATTATTAGATTGCATTTGCTTCGGTTATTATTTGGTTTTTTTTGTTGAATTTGGTTTGTTTATTTAAACAAGCCAAGATTTGTAAAGCTGTTAACTGAATCAATAATTGAATTGACAATTTAAATATGGTTACAAAAACTCATTTGAAAACCAAAGTCATATTTCAATGTGTTTTTCTGGTTTTTCCGATCACAAATACCACTTTTTAATTTTCTCGACATCCATAGAAACAAACGAGCACACTTTCAAACACATCGCATAACTTCATCCGGACCCAGACGTCATATTTGCATCTGTTTTAAACCATAACCTCTCAAATAAAACCCTATAATTGTACGACACTATTCTCATTCAAATCATTTCGCTACACAACAATTATTGCAAGACAAATATGCACAAATTTTAATATCGAATCTACCAAAAGTACATATAAGATTTACAAACAACAAAAAAAATTGAAATTGTTTTATGAATCCAATTAAATATTCATACCACGATGTCCACGGTCAACTTCGGCTGCTAACCCACCTAATTTTAACTCGTGTGCCGGCCCATCCAATCGGATTCCAATCTCACACGCTTCATCTTCAACACAAACCGGCCCATCCAATAATATTATTCTAAACCGGCGGCCGACCGGTATCACTCTTCGGACCGCCATTACTCAGCGGAACATTATCCGCCGTCGGCGTCGCCATCGCCGTCGACGTCGAAGCGCCACCGTTATCCGACACCACCTTCTGCGGTCTGACAGAGAACGCCCGTGATAAAAACGACGGAGCCCTTGCGAAAACCCACCGGTCGGACCGGACAGCCACCCGGTCTAGACTCCCCATTCGCCGGTAAGACCGACCCCTACTACTGCCTTCACCGGTTCGGTACCCCTTTCTCCCACTCCCTTCTCCCCCCATCCTCACCGTGCTCCCGGACCGGTTCAGTAAAGCGGTCGTTATCACCTGCTTCCTCACCTCCTCCGGCAACCGTAGCGTGTACCGGTCCGTGTTCTCACCCGGCTGAACCAGCGAGTGCCCGGTCGAGTGCGATCGGAACTTCTCGAACAGCGCCGGTCCGCGTACCGACTTCGACCGTGGCGGCACCGGAACCGGATTCGGGTCAACGGTTTCATCCCCGACCCGAATTGAAACATCCGTAGTCTGGTGATTACTACCATCACCTGGTAGAGCTAAGTCGCTACCGAGTTGAGGTTGAGGTTGAGGTTGAGGTTGAGGTTGAGTTGAGTCACCTGGTTTAGGAACGAGATCGCAGCGGCAGACGGGACAAGTAACGTGATGCTCAAGCCAAGCGTCGATGCATTCAGCGTGAAACACGTGATCGCAGTTGGGGATCAATCTGATGGTTTCTTCATCTTCGAATTCGTTGAGGCAAACAGCACATTCGAGAGCACCTTTTCCGATCTTCAATCCTTTCACGGTAGAATACGCGAACGTCGGAAACGTCTCGAGCACCTCGGCGTCGAGGCCACGGGAGGCGGCGGCTAGGCGTCCGGCGCGGCGCATGGAAAGGGCGGCTCGGACGCTAGCTCCGCCGTCGTTGGAGCAGCGGCGGATGTAGATGGAGAAGAAGCCCATGAAGAAGAGAGCAGCGACGAGGACGACGATGATGATGGCCATTGAAGGGCTGAATCTGGCGTAGGGGTAGTCATTTGGTGGTGGTGAGGGCTGTGCTTCGATCGCCGGTGATAATAAGAATATGAGGAGGATTGTGAGTGTGAGTGGTGGATGGTGGTGGTTTACGGTGGAGATCATGGTGGGAGATCGCCGGAGAGATAGAGAGAGAGAGATAGAGAGAGAGAGAGGAAAATCAATGTGAGGGTTTAATTTTAAAGGAGGGTGGGGTGAGAATAAAAAGACGATGTTTTTTTGACTTTTGCTACAAGGCTCCGATTGGTAGTTTGGTACCTTCTTTTTCATCTTCTACGTGGAAGAAATTAGTAGAATATATTAAACTCAAAATAAAATATGTTAATTATAATAGTATGATTCATACATATTATGGACTAGTCACACTTTTCTAAAGTTACAAGTGAATAACGTTACTGGTTTCTGCCTTTCTGGAGTGGACGGTTATTAAGTTTTGTAAAATGTTTATTTTACCTTTGATGTTAAAAACAAAAACATATTTAGAAATAAAGATTCTCCTTTATGTTAGTGGCATTAGTCTTCTTTATATATTGATGTTTCATGTTTGATGTTTGATGTTTGATTATTTTTTTTTTGACAAACTCTAGAGATATTTAGTATTCTGTCATCACCCTAACATTTCTCCTTCATTTTTCATGGATCAAAACTTGAGTCAAAATTTCTAAAATAAAAATCTCAAGGCAGAGTCTCCTATGTAGATACACACCAACTTCATTATCATCATCTTCTACATACATCATTATCATAAGCTCCATCACATTATCGACTCCTTCATATTGTTTCACATATTGTTTGTATTAGTCACAACCTCTGCATCTCAATTTTACAAGTTAAAAGCATTGCTAGCAAGCTGGCAATAAATAAGTGATCGACATGGAGGAGAGGGGTGCGTACTTGTGCTATAACTATGGCAAAACTAGGTGGTTCAAATCTACCAACGACTACTAGAGGTTGATGGCTTAGATGTGCAAATAAGGAACTAAAGAGTGAGGTGATGATCAGGAACAATCTGTGTAACTAACTCTAAAAATATATTCACTCTGAAGGTTATATTTAGTAGTTTTAGAAAGTTGAGCACTATACTTAGCAATATGATTTAATCATGAAAACCATACATGAATTTTAAAAAACAAATCAAGATGGTGTTAGATTATAAGTTTAACATTTAATAATAAAAACTTATGTTAAAACTAATTAGTTTGTTGTACATAATGTAACTAGCATGCGAATGGGTCGGTATGGGTAAAAACCTGTTTTACCCGTTTAGAATAACTGTCAAATGACAGTTAATAACCGCCAATTGTATTACTATATATAGGACCGCAATGTACTGTTGTATTGTATCGACATTCATACATTGTTCCCTCCAAAATCTATTGTGTTTATAGTGTTATTGTTAAGTGTAAAAGTGGTGTCGATCAACAGATGGGTATAGATGGTTGAAAAGTAGACTTTGTTGAAAAAGAAATTGTTTCAAGGTGAATCATACCCTTTTACATTGATTTATTGTTTTAAGGTGTGAGGTTTTTTTTTTATTTATTTATTAATGTTTAGTTTATCAAAATTAAGTGAATTAAATAAAGCACATATGAAATTGATTCTTACGCAGGGATTTTTTTTTGAATTTTTTTTTATAAAACTTGGCTATTATTTACTATGTTTTTAGTTATCTTTTACTTCATGTTAAACTTGAAAAAATATATTTAATGCTAATCAAGTTTTATATATTCTCAATTACATCATTCATTTGGACTTTGGAGCGATAAGAGTTTCACAAAACTGTTTGTGATTGTACATTTACTAGGAAAATAATTAGTTTTCTTTTGGACATATAAACATCGTCGCTTTAAATTTAAAAGTAGCAGATTAATTTATAAAAAGCAATCCTATCTTATATGTCATTATTTTGTTATTTTCAATATCATTATGAAGCATCCATTTATAATCTAATCTAAATACTTTTAAAAAGATTAAATTATGAAAGTGTCCTTGTGGTGTGTCTTTATATATGAAAACAACCCTAACTTTTAGTTACCAATTTGCCCATGATGTATGGAAACACTTAGGCCATTCGGGATTGACACGCGGATAACACCCATCCCAACCGGAGAAAATGTTTGTCGATCGATTGGTAATATTGTTCCTTCGGTTTTGATGAACCTTTTTTTATACAGATTGTTGAATATTCATCGGTCTTCCCCAAGCCTTTTCTCCCTTCTTTGTTCTATTTTGCAATGGTCACTAGACCATTAAAGAGTCAACGGTTAGGACTAAAGAAAAATATCTTTTAACCTTATCTACCGTCAAACTATTATCATTTTCTAACTCAAAAGTTCATTTTCTCGCATAGTATATTTCAAGTCTTTCTCAATATATAACATTGCATTTAAACTTTTACCGTTTTATACAAGTCATCAGTTTCGAGGGAGAAAATAATCAGACGATTGGATATAACTTTGAATTCTTTACTGCCATGTTTTTTTTCGTCAGGTTAAGTTCAGACATCACTTCCTCGTAATAAGATTTTATTATTATTATTATTATTATTATCTATAGATTGTCAAGTATATTCTTATATTTACGATCGCGGACAGTCCAGACACTCGATCGGATCTTATCCATCATTTGGATATTTGTACCATGCATATGAACCACTAGTTTTAGATTTATTGTAATTGACCTTTAGTTAAATCAAATGTTGAATATGAACTATAAATACATTTTTATAATTAAATGACTTAAATAAATAAGGTGATGTGGTGTCTGAGAAGAATGGAAATGTATTCTGCAATTGTTCGTCCTGAAAAAAGTAAAGTTTTATACTTTTATATGATATTTCAAAGTAAAAATCCTTCTGAATCTGATCTATCTTCGAATCAAATCATACAATTATAAATAACTAAAAAATATGAACTTAATTTTCATAAAGTCTACAACAAAATTTTATTTATCGTTGTTATTATATATATATATATATATATATATTACTAACTACGAATTTTTGTGTGCATTAATACTTGTACCTTAGGCTTATTGGGTTGGACTTACTTTTGTTTTTTTTTTAATTTTATTTTACTTTTAACCCTAATACTTTTATATCTTTTATAATTTAACCCATATAAATTTTCAATTTCAACTTTATTCCCTATACATATTTTTTACAAGGTTTTCGTTTTACGGTTCGATCTAAATTTTAGCAGTTAACACACCGTAACGTGCGCATGTGATTTTAGGTTTACAGTTATTTTCCCCCTTTGACAGCCCGTCACAACGCATGAATACTAGATTTTTTACAATGTTATTTTTTTAATGTTTTACGTTTCACGTTCGTGGTTCAACTTTTTTATGTCTACTTTCCGTTCAGTTTTATATTTTATGTTTTTATTCTTTTTTTATTACGAGTTTTTTGGTGTTGGTGGTCGCTAATGGTAGTATGACATTGTTAAAGCTTGGCATAGTTTAACACCCACACCACAACGCGGAAGGGTTAATACTAGTTAAACCCTAATATCAATCTAAGGTGTTGTTTGATTACATATTTACACTTACTCAGTAAGATTTGACTAAGTTAGAAATTGTCCCAGTTAAAAGTTTTGACTTAGTATGCATCTGATTGAAACTGTTATGTTTGATTTAGTATTTGACTGAGTCAAAAATCATATATTATTTAATCAACTAGAATTATTAACAATCTTAATAAACTACTAAATCAAAATCAGAACCACAACACCACCACTACACATTCCAAGGGGGGCGCGCACTGGTGGGTCGCGTAACAGGGGATAGCACAACAGGGGGTTGCATAGCATGGGGTTCGCGCAGCAGGTGGGTTTGGCCGAGGGGGGTCGCGCGCAGCTGGGTTTGGCCGAGGGGGGTCACACGCAGGTGGGTTTGGTTGGGTTAGCATGTTTTGATTTAGGGTTTGCATTAGCAAAGGAGACCCGGTCAGCTAGCCCCGAAGCTGAAATTAAACGGGCTGATCTGTTGACCGAATTAGCCGGGTCAGCTCGGTCAGCCGAAAACAAACAGCTCCCAAGTCAAACCCAAAATTGATAAATTATAACATCTATCTTAGTGTCAATCTATAATAAAAAAAACCATAACGTTCTAATGTAACAATATCAATAATTTAAAAAAACCAAGCTAATGTAAAACAAACATAAAAAATTACTTAAAAGTAGATCTACACGAAAAAAAAGTTGGGTTATTAGTTATGCATGTGTAGCAATATATTTGACAGCGATTCGGGTTATGTTTCTCATCACAAGAATAGAGTTGTTGATAAATCTAGCAACAATTAGGAAACCCCCAATGGTTTAAACAATACTAGTTCGACTTGTAAAATGATTTTTATGGGTTACTAATTATAACTCTTCCAGTGTTTCTCTTATAAACATAAGTTATCTCTGTCACCGACGACAATATTTTGGTTAAGTTTCATGTCACTAATCCGGCCCAAGCCTATTGTTGAGACTCTACTAATAATTTCAATCAACATGTATGCTTTTTATTTGGTATTACACCATTAAATGCTTCATAGTCATCACCGGATATGTATATCGTCAATGATGCTCTCTCACTTCCACTAATAGCCATTATTAAATTTTTTATGACTTAGAAAGTTACTAAACAAAAACTTTTACAAAAAAATTACAAGATTTTATTTGGTAAAAAAATTGATGATTTAAATTCAAAAACCCTAGTTATACATGAGTTTTAACTTCTTTTTTGGTTAAGGAAAGATTTTAGATTATAATTTTATGGTGAAAACATGTATTTTTTAATACATTGGTTTGAATTGAATGATAATAATTTGGATTAAAAAGAAATGTGCAAGAGTTCATAAACCAAAACAAAATTTCAAGGTAGATCATAAAAACAGTATTTTAGTTTTTCACCGTAACAAAGTAGTTAGAACATGGATGAAGTTGAAAAAGTAGGATCACGAGACCCTTTATCTAACCATACTTATTTTATTTTATTTTTTTTCATAACTTTAAATCATTGTTCGAGCTTTTCAAGCATTTTCCTCTCGTCATTTAACTAAGCATTGACATCTTATCTTTTATGGTAATAAAGTTTTCTACTTTTTTAAAGAATACTTTTAAGCATTTTAGGTATAATTAAGGTATTTTAATTAGGTGGAAAATTGTGGTGGGTTTATGTTGTTGATCGGTTAACGGTTTAAGAACATATGTTTAACGTTTGTAAGGACTAAGAACATGAAAAACAAAATAATTGAAAAATAAATAAATAAATGGTATTACTAATATATATAATGTTAGAAATATTAAAAATCAATTAAATTCAAGGTAAGAATATATTTTTAGAGTTAATTACATAAATGGTCCCTATGGTTTATCCAAAATAACAGGTTTGGGTATTAAAAATTTGTAATACTAATTTTTGTTTGTAACGAGTTGGGATATTGTGTTTTCAAATTGTAACGAGTTAATGTAACACTAGCAGACATTAACTTTTCTGTTAAACCTAAAGGTATTTTCGTCTTTTCACTTGAGAAGGATTACTAATGTAACTTAAGGGACTGTTTGTGTCATTCAATGTATATAACAGAGTGTTTTACAAGATATATACTATATATATACACACACAGTGTATATATATTCAATATTTCACCAGCACCGCCAGCCCCCACCGTCAGGCTCCACCCCGTCGCATCATCCTCAACACCACCATCTTCTCTTAAATCAAACAACAACATCATTAATGCCATCTTAATCATCGCATCATTGGCGCCATCTCGCCATCATCAGCATCTCATCATCACCAACATGGAACCATTCACCGCCGATTCATTTCCTGTTAACCACCACTACTGCCAAGAATTTCTAATTAGGTCATGCTTAATTTGGGTTTTAGGGTTTTAAACAAGCCATAAGAGGTGGGGGGAACCACCGATGTGTTTGGATCTGGTTGTGGTGGTGTGTTCGGAGAAGAAAGGTGCAACCGGCCAGTTGATGGTAGGCGATCACGGTGGTTTAGTGGTGGTGGTGATGGTGATCTGAATGTGAGTAGGAGTGAGATGGAATTAGGGTGGGTTAGGGGTTTTTTGGGGTTAACAAGAGAAAGGGTAAGTGGATTTGGTGAGATGATGTTGATGGTTTGATGGTGGAGGTGGGGATTACGGTGATGGTGTTGTTACAAACTTTAAAACACAATACCCTAACATTTTACAAAACAGTCTTAGTACCCAAACTGTTACTTTCTATAAACCACATGGACCATTTGCGTAATTAACTCATATTTTTAGGGAAGAATATTGGGGTATGTTATTGATACACCCAATTTATTTTATCATCTTTATATCTTTCTATACATATATCTATACATGGAGAGAGATAGAGAGAATAAAATGTCTCAATAACATAAATGAGTGTTTGTATAACCCAACCCTTTTCATTAACACTTGGAACTTTTTGTATATAATTTGAAATGAGTATTTCTAGATTAAAAATGGAAGGACTTTTTATAAAAGTATATTTATATAAATAAGATTGATTTTGCGAAATCTATATATACTAATAAAAGAAGATTTCTTTTGCTACTTGTTATCTTCTTAAATCATATTTTTATACTTGTCATTCTTTTAAACATGCTCACTTTATTTTCCTTCTAAAAGGGTAGTAAAGTAATTTAAATACTCAAACAATTTATCTTTCTTCATAAAAATAATTTGGTCAATTGATAATTTTTTCTCTCTCATCTACATTTTTAAAAAATCAAACTATTTTTTTAAAAATAAGTTTTATTATAAAAATTAAAATTCATATATTTTCTAAAGCATTAAATCTTTTAAAACAAAATATTTTAAATCAGTTCTTTTTAAAATAATTATAAAAAATATGGAATTTTCTAAAGTAGTTTTATTAAAACAACAAGAATAATTAGAAGCTTGAGTTTTTAATAAACAAGATTTTTATAAACAATAAATTTTTATAAGAAATCTTAAAACAAATATTAAAAAATAAAACTATTTAGATAACAAAGTTAAAAATAGTATAATTGTTTTATCTCTTGAACAAGTACGTATATATAATTTTATACATATTTTATATTAAAATATCGTACTGTAACTTTTTATGTTTATTACTAACTATAATCCGTTTAATAAATGAGTTTTTAAACTATCT
>BJCM01084295.1:0-21636 GCA_018326385.1 Flaveria bidentis
TCAGATCTCATCTCTAAGTTGTGGGACCTATATCTTTCAATTTTAGCAATACATTCAGGTGAGCAGAGAAGTTCCCATACCTTGGCTTCATCAAGATCTGCCATCAATGCTTGGTTGGGAGCAGCATCTTCCACCTGGAAGACAACAGCTGAAGACAAAGTCTGAAGACAACAGCAGAAGACAAAGTCTGAAGACAACAGCTGAAGACAACAGCTGAAGACTAAGTCTGAAGACAACAGCTGAAGACAACAGCTGAAGACAAAGTCTGAAAATAGCTGAAGACAAACAGCTAAAGAAAACAGCTGAAGACAACAGAGGTTGTCACAACAGCTGAAGTTCGCTGAAGGACGACTTTGGTTGCTTCAGCCTTCATAATTCTCTACAAAATGTTCTTCAGAGACATAAAACTCTTCAGAAGAGAAAACTTGTTCAAAGGAATTTGCCTTCGGAAGATGGATACAAATATCTTCTGAGGGTAAATTTCTCTTCGGAGTAATTCATACTTAGAAAATTTTTCAAAAATACCTTTTGCAATAGGGCTTAGATTTTATTAAGACAACATAAAGAAGACACATTCCAATGATTTTACAAAAGGGATAAACAAGTCAATATGTATCATCTTAATAGCTATGATTTATACTAGAATATTTGTTTATAAAAATCTTTGGTGAACAAGTCAACATATTGTTCATTTGAGTCAACTTTGACTAGTTTGATCAAGATTTTCACATGAATATCTCAAATGAAATTATAACTGATGTCAATGTGCTTTGTCATGAAGTGCTTCACTATATTCTCCTTAATAGAAATCACACTCTTGTTTTCTATGTGGATAGGAGTCTCCATGAAGTTAAAGTCATAGTCTACCATTTGAATTTGAATTCAAAGCAGTTGAGCATAACAACCTATAGCAACATGTATTCAGCTTCAACAGTTAATGTAGAGACACATGATTGCTTTTTACATTGCCAGGAGATGATTCTTTCACCAAGAAATTGGCATCCTTATGATGTGGATTTTTTGTTGATATTACAGTCACCATAACCATTATCAGTGTAGCCTAAGAGATTGAAGTCTTGTCCCTAGGATACCAAAGATCTAGTTTGGGAGCTCCTTTGAGGTGTCTAAGGATTATGTTGGTAGCAATTAAGTGAGACACCTTTGGAGCAGCTTGATATCTTGCATAGATTCAAGTTGTGAACATGATATCAGGTCCACTTGCTATGAGATAAATTAGAGATCCTATGATTGCCATGTACTGATGCTGATCCATGTCCTCCCCCTCAGAGTCAAGTCAAAGATTGCGATTTCTAGGTATAGGTGTCTTTGTTGGTTTACAATCTTTCATCTCATGTCTTTCTAAGATGTCCTTGACATTCTTAGATTTATTTATAAAGAACCCTTCTTGCATCGGCTTCACTTGAAATCTAAGGAAGAAATCCATCTTTCCCATGGAATTCATCTCTAACTTTTTCTTCCTATTGCTTTTAAAGCCTTTTCACATCTAGTCATTTGATGAACAAAATATGCTATCATCAGCATACAAAGTATTGTTTATTGTGCTTCTGATGTAGTCATGCTTTAGGAAAAATTGAGAAAGTGTCTCATACCATAGCCTAGGTGCCTGGTGCAACCCATAGAGAGTTTTATCTAGTGTACACACGTAGTTAGGATTTTGTTGGTCTTCAAATCCTGGAGGCTTGCACACAAAGACTTCTCAGTCTATATTCCCATAAAAAATGCACTTTTGACATTAATTTGGTAAACTGTGAAGTTCTTGGAAGCTGCATAGGCAAGGAAGATTCTCACAGCCTCGAGTCTTTTAACTGATGCAAAGACATCATTGTAATCTATGCCTTCCTCTTATGTGTATCCTTGAACTACAAGTTTTGTCTTGTTCTTGATGATCAAACCTTTATTACTTTTTTTGTTTTTAGAACACCCACTTTGTGCCAATGGGTACTTGAGCATGTGGTAGTAGACATAGGTTCCATACCAATTGTCTCTTGAATTGAAGAAATTCCTCTTGCATTGATTCAACCCAACTATTTTCCTTGAATTCCACTTCCATCTTCCTTGGTTCCATTTGAGAAAGAAAACATGAATACAAGCAAAGATTCCCGTTGTGGGTTTTTCCTCTTGTTCTCACACCTTCTAAGACATCCCTAATGATATTTTCAATTGGATGCGTGTTGTGAATTTTGAGCCTAGGAATAAGATCTATTTGCATATTCAAATCCAAGTTGGAAAAGTTTTGCTTAGAGTTTGGAACATTATTTCTAGATGATGTCTCATGCTTATTCAATAAGGACTGATTGAATGAATGTGAGACAATATCCGTAGTGTCATGCTATGAAGCATCATTAATAGTTGTTTGTTCCTCTAGAATGCTACCTCCATTATGTTTGTTTTGTTTGCTTGAGTTGTCATTTGATGAGCTTTGAGGCTCAGTTTGGTGACAATTTGTTGAAGGTCCACTAGTTCCTGAGCTTTTTAAGCTTTTATGACTTTCAGTAGTGGGAGCTTGATCTTCATGATCTATTAGAGAACTTGGAATAGGTTTGGATAACTCAAAAAATTGATCATCATATGTATCATTTTGATTTCCTATTCCGGTTGAAACATTCTTGCAAGATAGTTTAGAATAGTTTGGAAAAAAATCAAAGTTAATAATATCATTAGGACTATTCACCTAAACACAAGGAGTGTGCTCATTTACAATGATGTTGGATGATTCCTTAAAATGTTGATTTTTTGTTATTATGAACTCCATAAGCAATAGAGTTAGAGGAATATCCAACAAAGATAGCATCATCTGACTTTCAGTAAATTTTGCCAAATTGTCATTTGTGTTAAGTATGGTACACCTGTTGCAAAAAGACCTAAGAAAACAAATGAATAGTGGCCTGTTATTCCATAGCTCATAAAGGGTTTTTCCGTGGGGCTTAACAATGTGAATTTTGTTTTACACATGACATGTAGTGTTGACTGCCTCTGCCTCAAAAGTTAGAGGTAGCTTTGAATTAGTTAACATAGTTCTAGCAGTGTCAATTAGTGTTCTATTACTCCTCTTAGCAACTCCATTTTTTGAGGAGTTCTAGGAGCACTATATTGTCAGGGAATCCCCTTCGAGTTATAAATTGAGTCAAGAACTTGATTCTTAAACATAATCTCTTGATCACTTCTTATGATCTTTGCCTTGTGATCAATTTGATTTTCTATTTTAAGAATAAAAGATTTTAAAGTTTCATATGTTACATCTTTAGTTTTTAAAAAGAATACCCATGTGAATCTTGCATAATAATCAACAATCACAAGGTTGTGTGATTACATCCAATGCTTATTATACTAGTGGGACAAAATAGATCCATGTGCAATAGGTGAAATGGAGTGAAGATAGAGTTATACTTTTTGGATTTATGATATGCCTTATGTTGCTTTCCTTTCAAACAAGCAATACAATTATCTTTGCAGAAAAATTCCTTAACTGGCTTTTTCACCTGTTACTACAATCCTGCTAGAACACATTATGCAAATAATGTTAAAAGAGAAGGAGTCAAGGAAGGTTTCACATTTGGAACCTATCACATGGTTCATGTATTAAAGAAAGGAAAACTTGTCTCGAAAGTAAAGTAGCTTTTGGAAGAAACTCATTCTTTTGAATGGAAAATTGCTTTGGAAGACAAATTCAAGAAAACTCGAAAGAACGAAAGAGTTCCTTTGGGACCTTTTGAGAAAAGGACTGCTTTGAAAGAAAAGGTGGTAAATCTCTCTTCCGAAAAGAAAGAAACTTCAGAAGAATGCCTTGCGCCACAAGTTTCATAATGCTCATCTTCTATGATCAACCAAGGGATGGAATGTGAGATCAAGGAAGATGTTGCAGCCCAAACCTCTTCTTCAAAGACATACACTGAACCCCCATGCATAAAACTTGGTTTAATTATGTCACTGTCATTAGAATAACCCAAGACCAACAAGGCTTGGGTTTCCAATCAAAACTAATCATCTCATCTAATGTGCAGTGACATCCGCATGACAAGAATAACAATATATGGATTGTAAATAATGGATGATCCAGGCACATGATAGGGGACAGATCTCTCCTTCAACAATTTCAACATTTTGATGGACGTCCTATCTAGTTTGGAGGTGAGACCGAAGGTTATATTTATGGTAGAGGGAGTATATCCAAAGGTAATTTAAAACTTGACAAAGTAAACTTTGTCAAACAACTTGAACACAACGTGTTAAGTGTTTCTCATTTTTGTGATCAAAAGCATCAAATGCTCTTCATAAACATGAGTGCATTATCCTCAAAACCGGGATGATAATTCCTCAATAATTTGTGCTTTTTAGATCTCCCAAAAGAGGGGATATGTACAAGCTGGATATGAACAATGCTTCCCCACTAGGTGAACTATCATGCTTTCTATCCAAAGCTGATAGTGACGAGTCACCCTTATGGCATAAACGAATGAGTCATATGAATTTTAAATCAATGAATAAGTTGGTTAAAAAAAATTTGGTACATGGTTTGCCCAAGAAGGAATTTTTTGGAAAATATAACTGTGTTGCATGCCTGATAGGGAAGCAACACAGGGCATCTCATAAATCCAAGGTTGTTAACTCTAACACTACTCCATTACACCTATTGCACATGGATCTTTTTGGTCCCAAAAGTATAGTGAGCATTGGAAGGAAATCATATTGCCTTGTGATTGTTGATGATTTCACAAGATTTACATGGGTATTTTTTAAGAGCTAAAGATGAAACTACTAAAACTTTAAAATCTTTTATTCTTAAAATATAAAATGAAATTGATCACAAGGTTAAGATAATCAAAAGTGATCAAGGAACTGAATTTAAGAATTAAGTTCTTGACTCATTCTGTAACTCAAAAGGGATTACCAGAGAATATAATGCTCTCAGAACTACTCAACGAAATGGTGTTGATGACAAGAGGAACAAGACACTTATTGAGGCTGCTAGGACCATGTTAGCTGATTCAAAGCTGCCTCTAACATTCAGGGAAGAGGTAGTTAGCACTACATACTATATGCAGAATAGGGTTGTTGTAGTTAAGCCACATGGAAAAACCCCTTATGAGTTATGGAATGAGGGGCACAGTTCATTGGCTTTCTAAGGTCTCTGAAGGTGTGAGAACAAGGGGCAAACTCATGTTTTGTGTCACAGATAGAACCCAAGAAGGTATAATATGCCTTGAAATATAGTAGTTGGGTTGAATCAATGCAAGAGGAATTGCTTCAATTCAAGAGACAAAAGTTTGGAACCTATGTCAACTACCATCTGGTCAAGTACCTATAGGCACCAAATGGGTATTCAGAAATAAAAGAGATGATAGAGGCTTGATTATCAAGAACAAGGCAAGACTGGTAGTTAAAGGATATAATCAAGAAGAAGGAATCAATTACACTAATGTCTTTGCACCTGTTGCAAGACTTGAGGCAGTTAGGATATTCTTTGCTTATATTGCATCCAAGAACTTTACTATCTACCAGCTTGATGTCTAGTGTGCATTTCTATATGGAGATATAGATAAGGAAATCTATGTGTGTCAACCTCTAGGATTTGAATACCCACAACACCCCAACTACGTGTGCAAGCTGGATAAAGCTCAATATGGGTTGCACCAAGCACCTAGGCTGTGATATGAGACCTTGGCTCAATTTCTCCTGAAGAATGGATACACTAGAGGTACCATTGATAAGACAATCTTCTTAAGAAAGTAAGGGAAAGACATTTTGCGTGTCCAAGTCTATGTTGATGACATCATATTTGGTTCTTCAAATGATCAAATGTACAGGGACTTTGAGAGATTTATGAAGAAAAAGTTTGACATGAGTTCCATGGTAAAAATGGACTATTCCTTGGAATTCAAGTGAAGTAGATGAAGGAATGGTTCTTCATAAATCAATCTAAGTATATCAATGAAATTTTAGAAAGATTTGAGATGAAAGATTGTAAGCCAACGAAGACACCTATACCCAGAAACCTTAATCTTTGTCCTGACTTTGAGGGGGAGGATAGTGATCAACATCAGTATATGGCAATTATTGGTTCTTTGATGTATCTCATAGCAAGTAAACCTGATATCATGTTTGCAACTTGCATTTGTGAAAGATATTAGGTTGCTCCAAAGGTGTCTCACCTAGTTGCTACCAAAAGAATCCTCAGATACCTTAAAGGAGCACCCAAACTAGGATTCTTGTATCCAAGGAACAACAATTTCAATCTCTATGGTTATTCAGATACTGACTATGGTGGCTGCAACATCAACAAAAAATCCACATTAGGAGGAAGTAAATTTCTTGGTGGAAGATTATCTCATGGCAATGCAAGAAGCAATCATGTGTCTCAACATCTACTGCTAAAGCTAAATACATTGTTGTTGCTAGTTATTGTGCTCAACTACTATGGATTCAGAACTAGATGATAGACTATGGATTCAACTTCATGAGTACTCCCATCCACATTGAGAACAACAATGTTATCTCCATAACTGAAATCTAGTAAAGCTCTCCAAGACAAAAATACATTGATATCAAGTGTCATTTCATAAGAGATATTCATGAAAAAATATAATTAAACTAATCAAAGTTGACTCAAATGAATAATATGTTGATTTTTTCACCAATGCCTTTGATGAACAAACATTTAAGTATCTCATTACAACTATTAGGAAGATAAACATTGATTAGTCTATCTCCTTTGAAAACCTTTTTAAAATGTGTAAAGTCTTTTGTCAAAACAATCTAAGCCCTGTTACAAAAGGTCCTTTAAAAATTCTTCTAAGTATAAAATCTTCTGAAGAAGAATTAACCCTCGGAAGATGTCATATATATCTTCCAAAGCAAAATTCCTCCTAGGAAAATTTTCTTCTTGGAAGAGTTTTTAGTCTTGAATGAAGGATTGATTGCATATCACATCTACTTCCGAAGCTTATAAAACTCTCCATTCGGAAACCACATTTTACTCTCCGAAGTAAGAAATTTACCTTCGGAAGTAAAATTGTCTTCGGAAGAATATTACATTCGGAAATCTTTTATACTCGGAAGAAGACCTTACTGTGTAACGGAAATCTTTGGGCCCCACACAGATTTTATTAAAAAGCAAAGATTTTATTAATGATGTCAGAATCTTTTAAACGGTTTTAAATTTTACCGCCCCTGTCACATCTTATCCCAAACCATCTTTTCACCTTATCCAACCCCCAAAACCGCTATTTCACCCATTTAAATAAACCCGACTCTTCATTTTAAACTTTTTACCAAATTTACTACCCACAAGCTTCATTCACCTCTAATTTACCTAAATCAAACTCTTCTCTCTATAATCTTTTTCTTACAATGGCACTTAACCCTGTGCACAATCAAGTCGCACTCCTTGATTCATCCAAGGATGCTGACTTCTCAGATATCATCTCTTTTCTCACCTAATCTACCTATTACATCGCTCTAACTATTAACCCCATAGTTTACTCAAATCATATGGATGAATTTAGAGCAACGGTCTGATTGAAACCCTAAATGGGGTTAGGGTAATAAGGTCAAGCATTTGTGGCCAAGAGTTGTTCATTTCTGAACAACTCATCAGGGAGCATCTGGAGCTTCACAATGAAGGGGCTCCTTCTGAATTCCCCATGTCAAACCTAGACGACACATATACCCAAATGGGATATGGTGGAGATGTGAATAGTTCTACTATTTACAAGTACAATTTTTCATGCAACTGGAAATTCCTACTCCATGCTTTTCCCCACTGTTTGTCCAATAAGTCTGGGGATGGGATCAAATCCCAAATGAACTAAGGTGTCTAGTTCATGGGCTGGTGAAAAGACTCGGCTTCAATTACACATGTTATATGCTAACTAACCTTATGGGGAACCTCCGATAGGACACATTCTTCATGTATCCCAGGTTTTTTTAGCACATCATAAAATATGAGCAAGACCAGAGTCAGCTTGTCTATGCAGTTGTCCTATTAGTTCCTCAAATAAGGCCGACCATCTTCAAAGTATTGAAGAGAGTGTCCACCAACTAAAATGGAAAACACACTGATCTTCTTCCAGGCATGATTGAGCCAATGGCTCCTGGTGACATCCTTGTTAACCCCACAGGTAATGAACCCACACAGTAACTACCCTCACATTGCCAACCCAACATTCTCACCCCATCAAATATACCTACCAGAGACGAAACAAACGAACCCTTGTTCAATCTACTCTGACTGAGCAAGCCCCTCCCGTTCAATCCAAAAACACTAGAGTGGGAACATGTGCCCCCACTTAGTCTGAGTTCTCACCATCCTTCACATTTGACCTCAGTAAGGAAATTGAGTCTCCTTAGTCTCAATCCTTCGAGCTTGAAACCTAAGCTGAAAGCCGTCAGGGTGAGTCTTTATACTTCCATGAGCAACCAAAAAAGGACAACCCCACCAAAGGCTCAATGCCAATTGACATTGACCAAAGTCCCAGGTCATTAGGTTTAACTTCCATATCATTTACTGACCTTCTGATAAGAACTGATAAGGAGATTAAGTCTTTTCATGGTAATGAAGTTGATCCCTAATACCCTCTTATGGATAAACAAAGCCTAGATGGACCTCTTATCTCTATCCCCCATCAACAAAAACCAACTGAGGTGAGTCCCACTGATGTGGAGAGGACTCATGTAGATTCAGCTGCCACTACTGAGGGAGCCTCAACAGGGCAGTGGTAATATTTCTAAGTCTGAATCTACGGAAACTGTACTTTTTGATGCCTTTAAAAGAGACATCATTTGGCAAGGGAAACCAGGATGCCAAGAAACCACATCTAGTGGTGAGGATGAATATACAAGGTATATTACCTCATCTCCCCATAATTCTTCAGAAGAAGATGAGGGAAGTCTGAAACTCAACATTCAAGACCTACTTTCTAAAGTCTCAAATCTTGAATTTAAGGTTAAGACTTTAGAGGATATGTCTTCCACTCAGCAACTTGAGATTGAAAGTCTCAAGGCTAAACTAGCTGAGAAACAAATTGAGAGATCTGTCAGACATGTACTTATTCAGGTCTCATTGACCTCTTCTTCTAGCTCTCAAGATGATACTATCAAAAAAGGGGAGAGTGTTCATGGACAAACATATATGGAACCACAGAGCTGAGCTTTAACTTCTCTACCTTCAAGATACCCAGCTCCCAAAGCAACATTTTTTCCTGAGCCTCCTTAAATTGTCCTACAAATGGACCCAAGGATGCTCAGAGATCTCAACAAGATCTTCTCCAATTTCCTAATGGGATCTCCTTTAGATCAGCCTAGCCCTGATGTGGCTATAATGTTCTTTAAAGTTGAAGAACTTCAAAGGATAAATATACGTTCTACCACTACGGAAGAAGTTGGTCAACCTAAGGCCCCCATGGAACCTAAGATTGTTTTCAAAGGGTAAATGAGTACCGATAGCCCAACAACTAAAACAATTAGGATAGATAGTGCATTCCCTCAAGCTTCAAAAGCCGAAGTCAAAGCCTCAAAAGAAAAACTTCAATCTTCCGAAGTTGAGATGGAAGTTGCGGAAGGACTATTCTACTTGTCCGAAGATCTAATCATCACAGATGCAATTCTAGAGCTGGCATCAATAGTGAGGACTTTCTCAAACGACCCCTAGTTCAAACAACACCACTACAACAAGCTCCAACCATCATCTCTTAGCTTGAAACTTCCATCCAAGAATCCACAAAGTCTAACACTTCCGAAGATGTCAAAGGAAAGAGGAAGATGACTGACAAAGAGCTTCAGGAGGAAGCAAGGTTAGAAAAAAATAAAAGAAAGGTAGACTCCGGACTAGGAAGTTGCTAGCTGGAAGAAGTAAATCAGCTACAGCTAACCAGGAGGCTGTCAACAATAGAAAGAGGGTGGAGATCATTGATAGAGTTATCAAGCTTGGAGCTTTTATTGAAGATGTGCTCCTGCTATCACTAGAGGAGTTAACTGAGCTGGAAAAGGCAACCCTGCTGCTGATTGAACAAAGGGAAGAAGTAGCAAGGTTGGCCTTAGAGGAGGAAAGAGGGAGGAAGAAAAGGGAAGCTGGCCTGCAGCTTAGGAGGGAAATGATAACTTTCCTAACCTCCAGGGGTTTATTTCTAGAACTGTCTCTCCATGATAATGATATAATCTTATGGCTCTTCAAGAAAGAACAAGATCAATTGGAGAAAGAGAGTAAGAAAGAAGCTAGAGAAAAAAGATAGAGAAGAAGAAGTAGGACTTTCTGCTACAAGGAAGATAGGTGATAAGGCCTGGTTGAAGGACTATCTCCGGGCTTATGGCTTCTCTGGTAGGCAAGTAGGTCCTATGTCTGTGAAGACCCTATAGCATATTGTTAGTGAAATCAAGGCTGACATACACTCAGGAAGAAGGAAAGAGATGTACCAAAGACTACATGGGATGACTTTCATACCTACTCCACAACCACAACCACAACCTTAACCCGAACCTACCCCTTTCAATTCCTGTATTAAAACTGAAAAAACCTCTAAGACTTACACCCCTAAACCCATTATCAACCTTACCCACTTCCTCACCCACTCAATCCAAACAACCATCACAACTACCCATCCTCAAACCTAAAACCTTAACCAGAACCCAAACCTCTCCTACCAAATAACAACCCAAGTCATCCTATCATTCATCCAAACATCTCTCCTTAGAGGAGTTTAAGGAGATCAAGATGAAGCTCGCCAAGTGTACAAACTTGAGCAACATCTCCTGTGAGGAGGAGTTTGTCAAATTGACTTTTGTTGATGGCTCCTCATGTTCCCTCACAATAGATTAATTCCTTGATCTACCTAGAGGAACATTGGACCAAGCTGCAAAACCCCTAGGCTTCAACTCTGATTCTCTAAACAATGTAGAGAATAAGCTAAGAAGAAAGCTGGTGATTCCGCTGGATACAAACAAAGTGTTGGATTCTTTATGCCCAAGACACATAGAACATTGATGTGGTTAATATGTTATGATCCAAGTCGGGTCATACCCAATAACAAGCTTAGCAAATGCCAATTATTATTTAATTGATGATATGATCATGCAATTAAATAAATACACCAATTTAGAAGAGTGTATGAGTTATACAATTAAAAGGTTGATTATTTTGTTGCATATGAGATTGAACAATGTATAGGGATATTTTGTTCATAGGTATTGTTTGTAATATTATTTAATTAGTTAAATAACATCAAATAATAAAAGAGTGTATGAGTTATACAATTAAAAGGTTGATTATTTAACTCAATTAGTGACTAGTTAATATTGTAAAAAAGGGTGTTTAAGTTTTGAGGGGAAAACCCCTTTTACAAGAAACTTTCGGCCGCCACTTAGAAGGGGATGTGACTTTTGTTTCTTGAAACACCACACAATCTAAATTAGTCCAACACTCAACCTTCTTCTCTCTCACACACATGCAAGAACCAAAAGAACATACTCCCTTTTTCTTTTGAAGAAACTCACGGCTGGAAATTGGTTCCAGCAGCCTTTTCTTTGGGTTTTGGTGTTCAAATCCTAGCAACAAAGGTTCTTGCTTGATGCTTGTGGGTATGGATGCTTGAGGACACCTCTCCTTGGTGTCTTGGTCATTTAAGAACCTCACTTTCTTCCTCCTTCATCACGTTTTTCAGCAGCTCTACAAAGGTGTTTGTATGTCTTATTTTGGTTGTTATTTGTTCTTGATAGCTAGTTCATACACATATATATGATCCTTATGTTCTTGGGTTTGTTGTTGTCATGATATGATCCTTAATTTTCAGATTACAAATGATAATTTTAAGGTTATATTCCGCTGCATTTTCATGTTTAAAAGGTTAAACTACTTTGATTTGGTCCAATAAATCCAACAGAAAGGTGTCAAGGTTCCTAGTCAACCCCTTGTACCAAGTAAGAAGACTATCCAGTGGAGGTTCGAAGACTCTTCTCATAATTTTGTTGTTGTAACAGAGAATGGAGAGACAAACAGGCTCAATGCCACTTCTCTTCTATACTTAAGTAGATTTGACATTGCTGAGTTAGCAGAGAAGCCATTCTCCAACCCCTCCAACTCTGAGATAATTGCTCATATCAAGAATCATCTCAATAACCTTCATTTAGCTGAGCAAACAGCAAGGTACAAGATTGAAGAGGAGATGAAACTAAGAAAGGATGAGGAAAGGAAAGGATTAGCAACCAAAGACAAAGCCTTTCATTAAATTTTTGAACGTTCCAACCTTGAATCCATAGTTAGATGGGAGTATGACTATAACTCCCATCAACTAACTCTCTTTAGGGGATGCAACAAATAGTGCATGTCATTTAGAGTGACAAACTAGATCTCCTATCAATTAAAGACTTGTACAAACTTCTCAGCATAACTTTAGGGAAGAACAAACAAATGGACAAATATCTTCTGTCCCTGGTGCTAAAGGTTTTAAGAAGCAGGTAGAAGTGAGGTTTTGGTAGCATTTGCCTAGGGGGAGTTTGTTGGATCTAAAAAGGCTTGTGCAACCAATACCAAACACTTAGACTATTTTGGTACAACTAATAAAGGACTTCCGATGCTAAGAGTGGAACTTCCGAAGACAAATGGAGTTCTTCCAAAGTCAAGTTCAAGATCAACTTCCGAAGGAAAACTAAAACTTCCGAAGACAAAGTCCCTGCTCTTACGAAGCTTCAACACTTGGAAGAAATGAAGACTACAACTTCCGAAGTATAAAGTCCCAAGGAAACCTCGCAAGAACTAGCCACTTCCGAAGTATAAGTGGCTTCAGACAAACAAGTTCTTCCGAGCCTGTTAACCTTCGAAAGTAGGTACTATGAAACAATGGACATAAGTATGGTCCCTCTGACACTCCGTTGAAGACCTCTGATATACTGCATGGTGTTTTCTATAAATCCCATGTAGTTGACCATATTTTATTCCACTGTTCCCCTTTATCAGTTCGTATAGTTGCCAACGTTAGTCGGTGAAAAAAGGTATGTCATAGACATGTCATGACTAGCTTATCTAAGATAATACTTTATCTAAGATACCTTAACTTTAGCTTTGTAGTATTTGCTTTAGTATAAGGTTTCGAGCTGGTATCAAAGTATATCCAGTTGTAGGTAGTAGTATATATAGCTTCTCATTGTAACTCATGTATTATGCTTGTAAGAGTCTTGTAATACTTTGAGTTGAGAAATATTATATACATGTATCTTGAAAAACTATTCTCTTGTATTTGATTTGATTTACTTAGTATATTATCATCAACTCTTAGAAGGCATCTGCTTCATCACAAACCCGAGTGTTACTTAGTGAATTTGAGAGAAAATGCTTGTGTTGAGTACAAAAGCCAATCTTGTATTGTACTCATGAATCCTCAACTAATGGGAAGCGTCTTCAATAACCTTTTCTCATTGCATCGGCACACAACTGAAACCTTGGGTGGAAGCATCGCAATATACTGCAAAATCATGTGTTCCCTCTGATGGGAATAGTATTGGTGTTGTATAAAGTTGTTTTTGAAACCTGAAATATGGACTCCTATTTGTCATCTTAACTCTGTATCTAGTATCTTTATAAGTTAATGTCATAGGGGTTTGGCGATCTTCAAAAATATTTCGATTACTGTCGGTAACATTCCGAAATTTGGATTTCATCTAGAAGTCACACTTCGAAAACTTGGAATACAATTGTCCTTGTTATACTAGTTCTAGAATCACTCTAAGTGGTCTTCTTGCTCCTTCCTATTCTTTGAACATATTTAAATGTTATTAGCAAAAACATTTATAAACTTATCCATATAGGTTAACTCACTTGTTTCATGAGATCTATGTAAACTAATGTTGTGTTGGTAAACCTGCTTGGCAAAACTAGAAACTCATGGCGACTATACCAACATCTAAATGTTTCCTTTGATATGTCTTCATTTCAGACTCTTGATAGTTTCTATCCTTACCTCTAATCTATCTTGAAACAGAAACTCGACCATTGAAACTGATCGAACAGATCATCATAGTAAGGAAGTGGTTGCGGTTCTTAACTACAACTTTGTTTAGCTCATGGTAGTTAATACTAAGACAAAATGTCCAATCTTTCTTCTTAATAATAGGACGGGGGCTCCCCATGGTGATGAGCTTCATGGGTGAATCCTTTATCCAACAGCTCCTATAGTTGCATAGTTAGTTATTGTAGGTTATTCGAGGCTAATCTATAAGGTGCTCTAGCAATAGGTTTGAATCCAGGTGCCAAATCAATATGAAACTCGATTGTTTGGTGAGGTGGATGACCAGGAAAGTTTTCTAAGAAAATCTTGGGGAAGTCTAGAGCTATGTGGGTCTTTTTGATCTTCTTTTCATCCATTGCCTTGTTGGTGATCAGACCAAAAATAGTGGTATGACCTTTATATAAGTACTTCTTGGCCTTCATATGAGATATGATGCCTACGACCACACCACTCATCTCGCCCTCAATAGATAAGACTTTACCTACAAAGCTGTATACGAACGATCTTTTTGTTTCAGACAATCTCAATTTGGTTCCTGAACAACCAATCCATGTCGACAGCCACATCGGTTACACCAAGCGTAATAGTCATAACATCTATATCTATTATATGTCTAGAAAATCCTAATCTACATCCTTTAATAATATGAGTTGCTTCAAATTATTTTACCATTAGCTAATTATATAGTGTAACTAGGTTCCATTATAAATTAAGCTACATCTAGAAGTTTGCAATATGTTAACAATATTCTGGTTGTTTCTTACCTCCCAAGACCTAATCATGATGGCTCAACTAATGGCACTCTTCCTATTATTATTCTCTGTTGTTAATTCCTTGTTGACAATTATAATTTGGGGGTAATATCTCCCGAATTGCCTATTTGCCCCATTCAAAGAAACCCTATGATGCTTCAGCTTTTCATTAATTATTGTTAGGCTTATTGTTTCGTGAATGTTAACTCATCCTTAAAGTATTTTTTACATGTCCATCTTGCCATAAGTTTGGTAATGATAATGATCACACTAATTGTGATAGTGAAAATTACACTTAGTGCATTATGGTACTTGCCATCATAGCTACCAAAGCTCTAACCACTATTGTTATAGTTACCAAGTGTGTAGTTCCTAGAGTTGTTAAGCTTTCTTCCTTGCTAACGTTAAAGGAATTAAAGGAATTACCGTGCTTGCCATTATATTCCCTTTTTCTGTCAGATGAACTGACAACAATATCGTGCTTAGAAAGAGTGCCCTACACCACCACCATGTGAGTGTGCTTAGGAGATAACCTTATAGCAGGCCAAATGATTTTAGGATCAATGACTATTATCCTTGTTTAATCTGAGGTGCTATCATGTCAAAATACTTCTCAATAAGCATATACGATAAAGTTACCGTTACATAAAGTAATCATGTCATTAGAAAAAGTCGTATACTCCTCAATATATATTCTGGAATTCCCTTCATAGCTTCTGGTCTTTATTCCGTGGATAGTACTATTCCACCAGATCATCCTCAGGTGCACTAGGAACTATAGGATGGGCTTTTAGTCTACCTACTCTGAAATTTGATAGTACTAGTCCTTGTTGCATATCCTATAGTGTTGCCTCTAGGATGTTATCTTATCCAATGCTCCATTAACTATTTTGTCTAGTGAATTGTACATGCTCATGTTTATGTGAATACATTAAGAGTATTATATGTCTAGCTTGTCTTTGTAAGGCCTTCCTTGAGTGCTTCCACATATTCACTAACTATGGTGTAGTGCTCCATAATCCACTGATCTTCCCGGTTGTCACACCCCAACCTTAACGGCGGAATCATCGAGATGTGAGACTTAAGATTGTTCATGCCATACAATGATTATTAAAAGTGTCATTATTTTTAAACATCAATATTCATATCATACATGAAGAAATAACATAAGTCTTCCAAAGATAACAAAATATAGTAAAGAAAATGCAAGAGGAATAATAAATGTCTTTTGATTATTAAACTAGGTTCAACCCTAGATTGCAACAATCTTCCAAAACAAGCTAAGCGTTACCATTTCCTGAAAGATGTTAAAAAAATAAATGGGTCAACATAAGGTTGGTGAGTTTTTCATAGTTTTCATACATACATATATATAAAATATGACAATTCATGTCATAGGTTAGTGAGCAAAGTAACTAGGGATGTATGACAGATATAACAATCAAACCTTGACAGATTACGAGATTACAAAATTAAACGATTAGCTAAGTGTACTTGGATTAACCAAGTTGGCTTATCAGGCCTATAGATCTATGACGTCGTCAAGCTAGAAATAGTTAATAGTTGTACATATAATAGTAATCACATGGTAATTACTAAAGTTCAACTAACCACAGCAAACAAGATGAATTGCTCAAGTGTTTAAAAGATTCAAACGAGATTATGAGTGCAATAACCATAAGATAATATGTTTCACCCCAAAGTGTAAAAATAAACAAAAATGAGTATGGAAAACTCACTTGACCAAATAAGTATATAAGATGACTTAATTAATTAATAAGAGACGTTCCACAGTAATCCTTCATAATGTACTTATATATATGTATATATATATATGTATATATATGTATATATGTATATATTTATATGTATATATATATATATATATATTTATAAGGCTTAGGTTGATAACAAGGTTATCGATTTAATGCGAACTAGGGTTTTAAAATTTGGGGATTTTTATAAAGTTATATAACTCTTACAAAAATACCATTTATGAAATTTATTTTAAAGGAACTAAGTCCTTTGTAATTAACTTGTGAATTTATTTATAAAATGTATTTCAATTCTATAATAATCATGACTAATCCCTAATCAAAGATACCTAAGGTCCAATATTAATTTAATAATTTAAAGTATTATATAAAATCTATTTTTATAAAAATATTTTGTTATAACATTTGTAAATTATTTTTATAATAAAATGTTAAAATGTTTTACAAGAATAAATTTATAAGAAATATTTAGATGACTTTAAAAATATTTTAAGTTTAAAAAAATCATTTTATGTATATTAAAAAATTTTCATAATTAAGTTAAGGCTAACTAGTGAACCAAGGCCTCATGTTAAGGGTACATGTGTCTTAACAGTGAACCAAGGCCTTAGTCATGATTTATGTTGGTTTCGAATTGTTATGAACCCAAATTAAGAAGTTTCCTCTAAATCACGTAAACCATAATTCAAATTCAATCCAATTGAAGCATAAAACATTGATGATTACTTTAATAGACATGGGGATTTTGTTCCCCGTGTCAAATCGAGTATGTATATTGTATTATACCTGGTTTAAGTCGAATTGATGATCAAAGAGACGACGGACAGGCCGCGACCATAGTTATAATCGATTGATGTTCAAATGAAGCCTATAATGAGATTAACTTCGTGGGAAGCTTCTTTGGGTGTTAATAGTGATTTTCCCTAAACCAATTTCAGGTTAGACAAGTCGGAACAAGGTACTAGGTTGTGTTGCAGGTCACGGTAATGGAGGGGTGTTTGATTGTGAGGTGTCCATTGGTTTCAGATGAAATTAGGTTGTATATCAGCTTAAGATCATGTTAAATATTCGATTATGGATCATTTAATTTACTTATTATTAAGTGGTAATCATTGAATGGCTTGATAGATGAATGCGACACTTACTCGAGTCATTCGAGTTCATAACCGTTTGTTTAAACACGATTAAAGTTCTTAAATGGTTTCGAATCGTGCTCGCGAACTAATTGGCACAATTTGCAGTCGAAATTCGGAGGATTTCAAGGGTTTTGGGCCTCGCCGGAGGGTCTCCGAAGGTCACACCGGACGGTCATCGGAAAAACAGGGGAAAAGTAAAATAAATTTAAAATGTTACAATTTGGCTCTTGAACTTTTAGATTTTTTATTTTATGAGCAAACTTTCTATTTTAAGTTTCTAGATTGACAACCTAACCCCCTAACTTAATTATTTGAAGTTTTAAATATTTTCAAGTTTAATAATTTTTATAAATTGCTATTATTAGGAACAATATTATTATTGTTATCACTATTACTATTATTTTAGTCATTAATACTAATGTATTATTATTATAACTTGTTATTATTATTACTATTATTTTTATTATTAACATTATCGTATTATTTGAAGTTTTTAACATTTTATTAGGAAAAATATTATTATTGTTATCACTATTACTATTATTTTAGTCATTATTACTAATGTATTATTATTATAACTTGCTATTATTATTACTATTATTTTTATTATTAACATTATCGTAATTACTATGATTGCACAATTTAATATTATTAATTATTAATTCTCATACATTAAATTTAATAACAACAAGAAATAAGAAAATTTAAACCATAAGTTACAAGATTGACAACAATGGCCCTTACAAGAATAAACAATGTTAACTTTTAATTAACGGAAAAAATACTGGATGTTACACTAGCTGTTTCACATATATTGTGAAGCTTTTGATCTATCCTTACCACAAAGGTGGTGAATGATTGTTCAACTGGGTTCAGGTATGGGTGATAATTCAGGAGTGGAAGTAATTGTGTTAGTAGTAAGGGGAAAAGTACATACTCTTCCTAGGTTTAGCTAGCAATCAGGGTAAACACTCCTAGTGTTGTATCACTCCCACGACTCGAATATTGAATAACACTTCATATTGTTTGTAGTTATCAAACGACTTTAGTACATGCCTCATTGGCTCTAAAAATAAGGCAATTAGTGTAGATACATAAGATATGAGAGCAGGATCCTCAGTTTCCCTGATGGGGGTTGATGCCGGTGACATGGGTAGGGTAGATGATGATTTGGACATGTAGTATCGTTATACATGCATGATATAATATCATAGGTATGTATAAAAACAGTATACAAGTAAGAATACGTGTAATGATGGTGTGTGTCAAAGGCCATAGCCTAGACACAAATGTAATCCTAGGTCTTTATAACCCATGTCTCCTAATTTGTAACACCCTTATAAATCCATATATAGGGTTCTAGTTTTCAATGTAATCAATGTGGAAGTGTTAATGATTGTAAGACCATGAGTAATAAATACGCAAGTAACGGGGCAAAATGTATAGTAGCAAATATAAATGCATTTGTTTTCAAATAGTACAAATGATGCATGAAACTCATATGAGTAATCCTAGCCCTAAGTGTGCTTGCAACCTAAGAAGACATGATAATTTGTGTCAATATTAGTTTGGTGAGTTCACAAGTATATGATAGATAGCTAGCCTATTTGTCAAGTTACTTAGTGTTTCGAACCCAAGATGACTATTTATGAGATTCTTTTGCCTTCCGCTACATCTTATGACAGAAGAATGGTAAGTGTCTATGTAACTAAAAAACCATTCGACCTTCGATCGAGTTAACGTGACTAACATGGGTGAGGTTTGTCAAACCCAGTAGTACTACACAAAATTATCTTGATTGTTCAATACTAACGGTTTAAGAGTATTATGACTTATGTAATAATGTTTGCACTATAATAACATACAATATACCAATAATATAAACCATGTAAATAAAAATAGTTTGCATGTTTCTCCCCAAAAAGAAAAGTAAGTAAAAGCGATGCCGTGAAGACTCACCTTGGAATGTGTAGGGAATACATGAAGTATAAAAACGAAAGCTAATTGTTACCTAACAAATATAGCTCCATGAGTGTGTGTGTGTGCATATAAAAGTAAAAATGAACCCCGTTGTATTCAAACAACATAAATTGTTATTGTGATCGAGAAATGTTTGACAATTTTAACAAAGTTGACTTTTGTTTAGCAAACTTGATCGAACTAGCCATTTTTATGCCATAATCATGATATAAACAATTATCACATCTCATCAACATGCATAAGTTATCATTTATGAACTATCTTACCTAAAAATATTTATTTAACGAAACGTACTTGGAAAGCGAGTCAAAATCAAAAGTTACAAACATGAATTTTCATGTTTTTGACAACAATTGAGTGGAAGGAAAAATTGGCCACGTCTCGGAACCTTTTAACGAAAATATGTTGTAGTTATAGTATATATATATTTATAATATCATTTATTTGTAATAAAATAAAAAAGGATTATTATTAATATTTATTACTCTATAATGTAGTCACTACAGGTTTAACATATATTATTTTTATTTTTCTTTATTCTAATAAAGTATAAAGTAATATAAAAAATATTAAAAATACTTACCAATCTATTGCGACAAAAAGTCGTAGATAAGTGTAAACACAAAATTATTTTATATTATCTTTTTGATTGAAAAATATATACAATAAAATAAATAATAAATTTTAATTTTCTTTTATTAATATATATATATATATATATATATATATTATTGATACAGTAAGAAGTATTAAAAATATTAAAAGTATGTCTATATAGCTATGGTGTAGGTGTATGAATATATATATATATATATATATATGAAAATATATATATATGTATATATATAGAGATATATATGAATACATATATACACACGTCTATGTATATACATGTTTGTGTATAACCTTGTATATATATTCGTGTGTGTGTGTTTATATATGTGCATATACATGTACCTATGTATGGTACGTGTATCTGTATGTGTGTATAATATGTATAAATGTAACTATGAATATATATTTTTGGCACTATGTATTTGTAGTTATGTATGTATGCATATGTATGTTTGTATGTGTGTTGTATGATACAGATGCAACTATTTATGTTTATATAAATGTGTGTACTATTTTTGTATATGAATGAAACTATGTATATGTGTATGTATGCATGCAATTATGTAGTTGCCTATGTGCAACTTGGGATCTATTTAACAGTGTACATCCATGTATGTATATATGTATGTCTGTGCATAATATGTACATGTGTCTATGTATGTGTGTGCATATATATATGTATGTGTGTATGAATGTAACAAGGTATGCGTATATGTATGTATGTCCATGCACGTGTATGTTTCTTCGTAGGTGTATATATAACCTATATGTATGTATGTGTATGTATATATATGTATTCATGTATTTTCATGTTTATGTGTATGTTTGGTATATGTGTGTATGCATGTATATCACCTATATGTATGTATGCATACGTGTGTGTGCAATATGCATGTTAAGTACATATGTATATATGTATGTATATGTCCTTGTACATATGTGTATGTATATATGTATGTGCATTTGTACATGTATATGAATGTATGTAACTATGCACGTATATTTATGTATGCAATATATATATATATATATATATATATATATATATGTATATATATATATATATATATATATACATACATACATACATACAGGAAGGGTTCCAATCAACACCATATATAATTGAAAACTAAGAAAACCACTTATTCACCATTGATCTTTTTGATCTATGGTTGAGATTAATTAATGGAATTTTAGTAATTAAATAAAAGATTACTCTCATCTATTTCATATATAATAGAAATTTAAATAATCAAATCTATTATTTTTCTTTATTTTCGATTGAAAAATTAGATCACTATGTTTCTTATAAAAATAAATAAACTAAAGAAAATGACTACTTATACATTCGTAACTTACGTATGTG
>BJCM01084296.1:0-12740 GCA_018326385.1 Flaveria bidentis
ACATGCCATAGCTCACATCCTTATCTATTACAAAAAGAATAAAGTACATAAAGTAGAAAGTTACAGACTCAAGACCTCAATGTACAGTTACCAAAAGCATGGATCTTTTCACCAACTCATGTAAGTTGGTGACTTGCAGAGGCGCAGCGGAAAGGTGTCCAGCTTTATGAAACAGTACATCAGATAAAGCATGTTACTAAAAGTCTTCGGAAGAAATCCGTCTTCATGAGTTGAAGCTTCGGAAGACTTTGTCTGTGAGGCTTCGGAAGACTTCATGTTTGGCTTCGGAAGATTTCACACTTAGAGTATTTTCTGTTTCATGTGTGAAACTTCCTAAGCTTCTTCTTTAATGCACTTGTGCAGCATGCAGGAAAGACTAAATATGTTTATGTTGCATCAGCATCTTCATTAATCTCTACAACATCATCTACCCAAGCTTGGTAACTTGCTTTATTACATATAGTTACTAACTCAAAATGAGTGTGCTTGGTTTTAACATCATATACCCAAGCCTAGTTACTTGTTTGATCTCATGGTTACTAACTCAAACGTGAGTGTGATTGCTTTTACCATCATCTACCTAAGCTTGGTTACTTGCTTGGTCTTATGGTTACAAAACTTGGAACATGATTGACACATATATGATTGAGTTACTTGGTTGCTTGTAACATCATATACTCAAGCTTGGTTACTTGCTTGATTTCATGGTTATTGACATATATCATTGAGTTACTTGGTTGCTTGTAACATCATCTACTCAAGCTTGGTTACTTGCTTGATTTCATAGTTATTAACATAGATATGATTGACTTACTTTGTGGCTTGTAACATCATCTAGTCAAGCATGGCTACTTGCTTGATTTTATGGTTACTAAACTCAAATCATGATTAAGTTACTTGGTTGCTTGTAACATCATCTACCCAAGCTTGATTACTTGCTTAAGTTTAGGGTTACTAAGCTCTTACATGACCAGGGCAACACTATTGGCTAATCATTTAAGTGCAAAGCGGGATTAGATTCCTTGGTTACACTTGACTATACTTGTTTTGACCCCAAGCAAAGAGCTTTGTCAGCCGGATGGAGAACAACCCACGAGATTAAGACTAAGTCACAACACGTGACCCAAACTAAGGAAAGAAATTATATAGTATGCTAAGGCATAATATAACCATGGCTACTCGATTCACCACTATATAATCACAACTCAAGATGAATTGCTACCGTCAATAAGTTAACAGAACACATGAGGGTTGGTTCGTATCCAGTGAGGTATGACTTCAGTTGGTCACGATGAGTTAAATTGAATTTATATCAAATATTAAGTTTTAGCTTGAACATAGTATGGGAATCACAATGTCTACTCTCTTTAATTAATAACTTACGTGTGAAATTAAGATACTCTAGAAACATAAAACAGAAAATCCATACCTATCATATGTCTATTTATGAAAAATTAACCACCTCTCTAACCCACTTGTATGTAAGGGAATATTTAGATTGATGGTGGATTTTGTTGTTTATTTTGTAATATAAGAAGTGGAAACCTAGGATGTGGCTGACCTCCAAGCTCAAGCCGGAGCAGGGATGTGACTAGACTTGAGCCAAAGCACGGGTACGATCCATTTCAGCCGCAACTAAAGATTGAATCCGACATAAATGATTGCACAAGCTAGCACGACTTTTTTTTAATGGAGTTGTGAAGAAACACAATACACTTGTCTCAATCATGTATTTATACCAGCTAGCTAGGTTAAACAAGTCATGAAATTACTTAAAAATAAACAAACAATCCTACTTCATCTATTCCGTATCTGTAGGAAACTTAGAACAAACTTAAAATTGAGTTACAATCAAGTTTAGTGTTAAATAATATACTTGAGTAAAGTTGTTACATATAATTGGCATACCTTCATGTTAGAGATTAACACATCTTCGTATTATCTTCGTTTTTTTTAAAATCTGAACTTTATTTTACTATTTTACTATATATTTTTATTTTTTTATATTATATATATATATATATTTGTAAATTCCAAAGGCCAAAGGGATTACTACCGTCTCCCATCTATGTTATCTAGACCTCATAAATATGATGCTAGTCTAAAACAAAAATATTTAAGCTTCTCTTTTATTACTTTATAGATATGAAGAAAAGTCAGTAACGCATAAGATCCTCTTTGTGAATTGTTTAGGTTAACGGATGAGGAACCCCTCTCAGCCGCAGCTCGTAACCTTCAGCTGCGGCAAATCGCCTCTCAGCTGGAACTTGTAACCCTCAACCGCGGCTTGTAACCTTCAACTGCATCTTGTAACCCTTTAGTCGCGGCTCGTAACATTCAGCCGCGGCAAATCGTCTCACATCTTGTTAGATCTGAGTTTGATAAGGAACCGAGTTTAGCTTCGGTTGGTTAATTGGTTATGGTCTAGGGTGGATGAGGCTGGCTCAACAGAACTATGCTTGGAAGAAAGGATATGGGTCTCGGTTTTGATTGTTGACGCGGGTGAGAAAGTGTGTGAGTGTTTCAAAGCTATTTAGGTTGGATGGTTGTTCGACGCTATATGCGAAATGGTTACATAGAATAAAGCCTGATGATTCCCATTTGTTTTCTAAATTTTTTGTGATGAGAAAACGTAGCCATTATATTTTACATCTTTTGTTTTGTATAATTTGTGCCTCTATTATGTATGATATAGGCAAAGCAATTAAACAAGCTGTTAAGTTGTACATGAGCTGAGCTCTAATCTAGTTATCATGAGGCAAACAATTCAGTTGAATTGTTATTTCTACCAACTCAAGCACAAGGAAAAAGTGGTCATATTAAGTTTTCAAAGAAAGGGAGTGTGATGAGTTTTCCCTAAAAAATATATCTAACAAATCTTTTTTATTTTGTCTTAAATGCTTTCCATGTATTCATTCATTTCAAACTTACGTACATACATGAAATGAAACTTAAATGCATTACCCAAGTTGTTTTTACATTCCTTTTGTGTTTTTACCCATATGAGTAATACAAGTGATATGAGTAATATATGACATGTAGAATATAACCATGAAATTATTTTGGATATGCATTGGTATGCTAAATCTAAAGATTTAGAGCATTCATAGTAAATAGTATGTGAGATTTGAAACCCATTAAAATGAGTCATGTAGTGTATACGAAATAAACACTTTTAAAGTTGTTATGCTGATAGTAAGAGTTTCGAACCTGAAACTTGGAGTCATATCGATAGGTCGCGGTGTCTTGTGCAGAACACAAGAACACCAATTTGGTCGTTGTAAGAGAGCACGAAACCTGTTTTGTTTCGGTCCCACGGATGGCGCCAAATGTTGCTATGCAAATCTTAGTCAAGAGATTAAGACTTAGGAGCAGTGCGAGAATGGGATTGCTACCAAGGATCAGGCTAGAACTTGGCCTTGACTTTGACTGTTGGGAAACAGGATGCGGCTGGGCTTGGCTTCAGCTGAGCAGAGTGTCAAGGATCAGGCTGGAACTTGGTCTAGACTTCAGCTGACGGGAGGTCGTTAGGAAGTAAGTTGCAGTTGGGCTTGGCTTTGGCTGAGAGGAGTATCTGCAAGACAAAAACAAGACCGTGAGCCTTGCCTCGGGCAGAAAGGGTTTTCCCCCCCGAGACCACACTACGGCATGAGAATAAAAATATGTATTGAGAGAACTTGAAAGGAAAGATTAGTAAATGATTGGTTTGTAGTGAGGGTGTTCTCCCCCTTTCGTCTCTACCTGTGGAATGAAAGAAGTATTTATAGTGTTGGTGTATGTGAACAAGATATGACATGGTTCTATTCTTGGAAGTCTGTGGTCAACGATATGAGCCTGAAATCCCCTAGTCAAGGGTTTTATACCTTTCTAGTGCAAAGGGTTTCTGACTGGAATTAAAGTCATTTGTCTTTGTAGTTAACTTGGGAATTTTGGGGGCTGCTCTGACCTCTGCCAATGTTTTGGCTTTATTCGTTTTGTCATCTTGTGTTTTTTCTTATTCTCTTGTAACCAATGAATGGCTTCCTTGGTTATCACATTTGCCTTGTTTCGGGCCTTTTATAAAGATCTTCTGAGTGTCATAGGTGATATAAATTGCCTCGTGTCTTTGAGGCAAGTACCCAGCCGCGGCTTGGGTCCATTCTTCCGACCGCGGCTTGGGCTTATTTCGTGGGTGAAGCGCAACTTAGGCTTGTAGCGCGGCTTGGGCGGGGTGAACTGTGGCTCGGGCCCCAGCCCGAGTGAAACGCGGCTTGGGCTTGCAGCCTGAGTGAGTCACAGCTGGGGCTTGCAGCCCGAGTGGGCCGCGGCTGGGGTGTTTCGCAGCTGGGGCTTATAGCCCGTTTGGGCCGCTACTGAGGCTTACAGCCCGACCTTACGTTTTATCGGTTCGGGCTTTGTTGTATTTTGGGGTGATACCCCTTCACAGAACTTTGATATATTCAAAAGTCAACTCCAGAATACCAATTATGATCTTGCTCGGTTCAGAGTTGTTCAAGAATTTAATCGGTCTTGTTTGGTACTTTTTCTTTTTAATTTCTAATCAAAAGTAAAATTTTGGTGTTACATTTTAATATAATGAATCAAGTTTGCCGCGGTTCTTATTTATGAATCATGAATTAGTTGATCGGTAAGTGTTCATTTATTATTTTTTATCATAATCGGTTTAACTATTTGTTGTCAAATTAGTATTTCACAAAAAAAGGATTGATCTTTTGTTATTCAAAAGTAAGCCTTGTCAAAATTTTGATTTAGTTCTTGAAATTTATTAAAAAGGTTCTTTAAATTATTAAAAACCTTTTTTAAAATACTTTATGTATACGATTTATTGAGTGGTGACCAAGACAGAATTACCCAAAAGAAAAGAGTCTCATTGTAACTAATAAGGATATGGGAACAACTATTTTGAATTTTCAATACCCTATGTTGACATATACAAATTACACGACTTGGGAAATTCGAATGAATATCATGCTAGATGCCAATGATCTTTGGGAAACTATAAAACTCACTACACAAATGAATTTAGATATAAAAAAAGATGTGTGCAATGGCATATATTAGCGAGACTTTACCTGGTGATTTAATATTGCACGTACAAGATTGTAAATCTGCTAAATCAAATATGGGATTTGCTTAAATCCAGACATCTTGGTGCAACGCAAATGCAACAATCACAGTTGTAAAGTATTAAGTTTGAGTTTGAAAAGTTGTAGATGAAAGACGATGAGCCATAGATGCTTTCACATCAAAACTAACTAATATTGTTAGTAAGGTAAATGGTTATGGTGCAAAGTATGATTAGCCCATACTAGTTAGAAAATATCTGGACCTTTATACCAAATAGGTTCATTCAGCCTCCATTAAGCAATTCACTGACCTAGACAATGTAACTCTAGATGATATTATCATTGATTAGAAACCTTTAAAGAAAGGATCAAGTATAAAAGAGGAAATGTGGTTAAGATCAAGACAAACTCTTGTTCACACATCATGACAAGAATAATAGTCATGGAAAATGTTTAAGAAACCATGAACCAAAGATATTCAGTTCGTCAAAAAAGAATTGGTGAGACGGTAAGGGAAAGCAAGAAGATAAAGACGAGGGATCCTCTAAAAAATCCCATTACAGTAAACCAAAGAAAACTCATAGAGACATGACTAAGGTTAGATGCCACAAATGAAGAAGCATGGGCACTATGCGATTTCATGTCCTCAAATGACCAAACACACGAACAATTTAAGCTAGTAGAAGAAGATGATGATCCCACTCTACTAATGACTGTTCATAATGAACAAGAACACCATCAAGAAATTTTCTTGAATGTAAAGCAAGTTGATCAAACCAATGTGTGACTACCAATAAAAATATATGGTACTTAGACAATGGTGGAAGTAACCATATAACCAGTAATAAAGAACACTTTAGATAAAAAAACAAGGAGATCTTTGGACAAGTTTGTTTTGGTGATGATTAGTATGTAGTGATTATAGGAAGCAACTCAATCTTATTGGAATGTAAGAACACACAAAAAATTTGTTTCTGATGTCCATTACATTTCAAGTTTGAAAAGTAACATTCTCAGCCTAGGACAATTGACTAAAGTTGAATTGTAACGTCCTATTAGAAAGTGATTTATTGTATCTATACAATCATAATGAGACTTTGCTTTTCAAAGTCATACGTTTAAGCCAATCAAGACTTTTGTGGTCCCGTATCACCACCGACTCATTCCAAAAAAAGAAATATATTTTCTTACTTGTAGATGATTGTACTCACGATATGTGGGTATATTTCTTTAATTCCAAAGATCAAGCTTTTGACACCTTTAGAGAATTCAAACAAATGGTGAAAAATAAGATTGGAGCAAAGTTGAATATGTTGAGAGCTGATAAAAGTGGAGAATTCACATCTGGTGAATTTACATATTTTTATAAAGATCATGGTATTGTTAGACAACTTACAAAATCATACTCACCACAACATAATGGTGTGGTTGTACGTAGAAACAAAACTATGTTATCTATTACTCACAACGTAATGAAGGCTATGTCAATGCCTTAGAATTTTTGGGGTGAGGCTGAAAGGCATACCATATATGTGCTAAATAGAATTCCAATTAAAGCATTAAAAATGCTACATTTGAAGTGTTAAAAGGTAGGAAACCAAAATTAAAACAATTAATGGTTTTTGGGTGCGTAGCATAAGCCAAGGTACCAGGAAAGTATCTAAACAAGTTGGATGATAGAAGTGCGAAAATGGTATACTTATGAGTAAACCAAGGCATGTAATTTATTTAACAAGTTGGATGATAGAAGTATCTAAACCAAGGCATGTAATTTATTTAATCCTACGACTAAGCGAATTTGTATCTATAGGGATGTCAAGTTACTAAAAAAGGATTCAGGGAATTGGAAAGAGTATAAGAATGAAGTTGGAAGTGAAGAACCTAAATGAATAGACTTTATTGTTAAGAAATATTCAAATGAAATTCCTCAAGAAAACAATGAAGTAAATTCACATACTATGAAAAATGAACATATCAGAGATGGTAATTTGGAATACCAAGAAAGTTATCACCTAGTTCACCAAGTTTCCCTTTCAATCCTCCAACTTACACCTATGAGCCTAATTCAGTAAAGACTACTGAACATACATCAACTCTAGGAAGATCAGCTAGATCTTATGATCATACACGAATAAGAGGGTTTAAACCCTTACAAAATATGAATGAAGAAGCCCTAGAAGTTGAAATCAATGAGTTATTGTTGGCTGGAGAGGAACCTTAAAACTATAAGGAGGCAACAAAAGATAAAAAAAAATATATTGAAGTTGTGCATGCATAAATGGATTCAATCAAATAGAATAATACTTGGAAGTTAACCAAGTTACCCAAGAGGCAATTGGCCTATAATGGGTATTCAAGACTAAGAGAGATGCGAACGGGAAAATATTCAAGCATGAGGCCTTACAGCACCACAACAACTTCCATTACACACATATTTAAACAAATGCATATGAGTAAAGATAAACAATAATTATGTCTATGATCTAACTTTGAATTAGAGAATCTACACTTGTATAATGAAAAGAGATTGAAATGAAATATTACGCCTTGAGTTGAATACACACACACACCTTCAAAGTTGTTAATAGAAGATCAATCAAGAAAGATCAAAAGAACACTATTGTTACATTAAGAAAGAAAATGATACAGAGAAAATTGAAAATTACACTTCAATCACCCACTCTTGACTTAAGTAGTACTAGCAAACTCTAACTAACTTTTAAACTTTGACTAAGGACAACATCAACCCTTCAACTATGAAACTATGTCACTTACACTTTACAAATATAAAAACTATTACATCAATAAGGAATTGACATACTAGTCATAAGCTAAACATATAAACTTTCATTAAAACACCACAACATATCTAACAATCTCCACCTTGGTGTTTTAAAGAAAAATGACTTCATTAAGCAATATGTAGAATATCCAAACACTGCACAAACTTTGAACCAGGAAGAATCTTTGTTAACATATCTGCAGCATTATACCTGGTATCAACATACTCCACTTTTACAACCTTAGAACACAAAACTTCTCTAATCCAATGCAGCCTTACATTGATATGCTTGGATCTTTGATGAAAAACTTGATGCTTAGACAACTGAATTGCACTAATGTTATCACAATGCACCAGTGCATTCTCAGTTACAATCCCCATTTCAGTCAAGAAGCCCTTCAACCAAATAGCTTCTTTTACTGCTTCTGTTAATGCCATATATTCAGCCTTAGTAGTAGACAAGGCTACTACATAGACAAGGCTACTACATGCTGCAAGCTGGATTTCCAACTTACTGTTCCACCAAAACACTAAACACATACCCAGTCACAGATCTCCCCTTATCCAAGTCTTTTGCAAAATCAGCATCCACAAAACCTCTGACCACAACTGACTTATCAATGTTTCTACCAAATACCAAGCCTTTATCTCTTGTACCGTTTAGATATCTGAAGATCCACTTTACACCTTCCCAATGTTGCTTTCCAGGATCACTAAGATATCTGCTTACCATGCTCACAGCAAAACCAATATCTGGTCTAGTGCAGATCATCAAGTACATCAGACTACCAACAACATTAGCATAAGGTATCTTAGACATTCTTTCCCTTTCTGTATCATTCTTAGGAGAATCTAAACTTGACAACTTGAAATGCATACCTAGAGGAGTAATTACTGGCTTGCTACTATCCATGAAAAAAGTAAGCACCTTGGTTAAGTAAGACTTCTGAGACAATTGTATTGTCCCAATTGATCTATCTCTCATAATCTCCATGCCCAAAATTCTCTTTGCTTCTCCCAATTGCTTCATGTCAAACTTAGACATAAGCAACCCTTTTGTATTTTCAACCTGAGCTTTGTCATTACAAGCTATAAGCATATCATCAACATAGAGTAACAGATATAAAAACTTGCCCTGACTGTATTCCTTATAATAGACACAGTATCATACTCACTTCTATTGAACCCATGAGTGACCATATAACTATCAAACCTCAAGTACCATTGCCTTGGTGACTATTTTAACCCATACAAAGATCTCTGAAGCAAACAAACTTGATTAGCTTTGCCTTTTGCTTCAAAACTAGGAGGCTGTTTCATGTAAATTTTCTCATCCAGATTACCATGTAGAAAAGTTGTCTTAACATCCAACTGCTCTAACTCCATATCATACATAGCTGTTAAGGACAAAATAAATCTTATAGATGTATGTTTGTGTAAAACCTTTAGCTACCAGCCTAGCCTTATACCTAGGCCCTTCCCCTGGTAAGCCATATTTGATCTTGAACAACCACTTGCAATCAACTAGCTTTTGATCCATGGGCTTATCAACTAACACCCATGTCTCATTCTTGATCAGAGAATTCATCTCATCACTCATTGCTTCCTCCCACCTTTCACACTCAGGAGATGCAATAGCCTCTTCATATGACAAAGGCTTATGAGAACACTCCTCTTCAGCCATATGAAACACATAAGCAGAGATATCATCTCTATATCTGATAGGCTGAACAATATGCCTTCTAGGCCTATTGGCAGCCATACTAGAGTTGTTAATTGCTGGCCTTTGAGAACTCTCAGGACAATCAACACTACTAGCAGGATCTAAAGTATTTTCATCAAAGTACTCCACCTCAATTTGGCATCCATCTCTGTTAATGTTTCTTTCACTAGGAATTGTCATAAGATCCTGATACATAACATTTTCATCAAATGTCACATTTCTACTCACAACCACCCTGGGACTCATATTATCTAATCTCCACAACCGGTAGCCTTTTACACCATCAGGATATCCCAACATAACACACTTCTCTGCTCTGGGATCTAGTTTCCCCTGATTTACATAAGAATATGCTAGACATCCGAAAACTTTAAGATTACTGTAATCAGTGACATCCCCTGACCACTTCTCCATGGGCACCATCATGTCAATGGCTGACGAGGGAGTTCTATTGACTGTATAGACAACTGTTTTCAATGCCTCTGCCCAGAAACTCTTTGGCATGCCAGCTTCATTCAATAGACACCTTACCCTTTCCAAAAGGGTTCTATTCATTCTTTCAACTAACCCATTTTGCTATGGTGTACCTGGTATGGTGTGGTGTCTGTCAATTCCACTTCTCCTACACAGGTCATCAAATTCTTTATTACAAAACTCTAGACCATTATCTGTTCTCAGCTTTTTAACCTTTCTCTCTGTTTGGTTTTCCACAAGCACCCCACTCTTTAAATTTCTTAAATGCTTCATACTTGTGCTTTAATATGTATACCCAAACTCTTCTTGAATAGTCATCTAATAAAGACAAGAAGTATGATGCATCACCAAGAGATACACTAATATAATCTAGAATACCCTTTGTTTTGTGTAACCCCTTTCAGAACTTTACCCTTTTAGATTTCCCCATGATACAGTTTTCACATGAGCCAAAATCACAGTTAGTGAGTTTTTCAAAGTAACCTTGTTTCTTTAACTCAACTAACCCTTGTTGACTTAAGTGGCCAAGCCTCCTGTGCCATAGATTAGTTGTTTCATTGGTTGGGGTCACATTAGCTGACACAGTCTGCGTACAAGCTTGCCCATCTAAGGCATAGATATTGTTTAATGTTCTTGTATCTGTCAGCACTATAAGTGACCCCTTCACCACCTTAGTTTTTCCTGCTTTGAGACTTACATGGTATCCTTTACTCTCAAAGGTGCCAAGAGATATTAGATTTCTTCTTAACTCTAGGATGTACCTTACACCATGGAGGTCAATTCTGGTGTCATTACTAAGTTTAAACGACACTGATCCAATTCCCTCAATTCTACATGGTCTATCATCCCCTAGTTGTACTACACCATAATCCTATAGTTCTAGTTCATTAAAGAACTCTTTATATGGTGACATGTGATAAGAGCATCCTGAATCTAAAATCCATACCTGATTTGATTCAGTCTTAGAGACCATCAACACCTCAACACTCTCATAGCCATCTGTTGATTCTTCTTGTGTACCCTTTTGTTGGTTTTTGGACTTTGAGTATTCGGCCTTTCTCCTTTTCCATTCTGGGCACTCCCTTTTCAAGTGCTTATCAGAATTGCATACAAAACACCTATACCGGAGTTTTGACCTTGATCTTGGTCTCACTGTCTTGTTCTTGTTGAATCTGCTTTTAGATCTTCCTCTTACAATGAGACCATCTGCATTATCCTCCTTCATTTCGCCTCTCTTGTGTAGTTCTTTGGAGTTCATGGCTGACACTACTTCCATTGATAGACTTTCCCTCCCAAACATTAGGGTATCAACGAAATGTTCGTACGAGGCTGGCAAGGAGGATAGAAACATGATTGCTCTGTCTTCATCTTTAATTTCCACTTCGATGTTTTCAAGATCCAACAGGATCTTATTGAATTCATCGATGTGGTCTTCCAGAGACTTTCCAGCGGTCATATTAAATGTGTACAGTCTCTTCTTCAGGTACAGGCGATTGGCTAACGATTTGGTCATGTAGAGACCTTCTAATTTCAACCAGATCGCTGCAGCTGTTACTTCTTTTGAGACTTCTCTAAGAACTCGATCTCCGAGACTTAAGATAATTGCGTTGTGGGCCTTCTCCATCACTTCTTTCTTATCCTTATCGGACATCGATTGCGGCAGCCCTGTTTCCCCTTTAAGGGCGTCAACGACCACTTGATGAACTAGCAGTGCCTTCATTTTCAACCTCCAACGGCTGAAATCATTCTTCCCGTAGAATTTCTCGATGTCGAACTTTGCGGAATTCACCATCCTTCAATCCTCTTCTTTAATCCGATATTCTGATCTCCTTAGTGTTTTTCGAGCCAAGGCTCTGATACCAATTGTTAATAGAAGATCAATCAAGAGAGATCAAAAGAACACTATTGTTGCATTAAGAAAGAAAATGATACAAAGAAAATTGAAAATTACACTTCAATCACCCACTCTTGACTTAAGTAGTACTAACAAACTCTAACTAACTTTTAAACTTTGACTAAGGACAACATCAACCCTTCAACTATGAAACTATGTCACCTACACTTTACAAATATAAAAACTATTACATCAATAAGGAATTGACATACTATTCATAAGCTAAACATATAAACTTTCATTAAAACACCACAACATATCTAACAAAACTCATCTTCAAATTGCTCGTAACATCAAACGAAATTGAAATGAAATGTTACTATTGATTCAATCGGTTCAACTGCTGTCATATTCATTTGGTTGGTGTAATGGATGCAAGAGACCATTAGATTTCACAAAAAAAGTGACGAAGGCTGAGGGTAAAGAAAAGGCACGTCTTACAAACATGTAAATTTTTTATTTACTTTTTTGTCCGGAAGAATTCTATTATATAGTAGTAAATATTAGAGCTGCACAATGAGAGATTTTTGTCTACTGGAACAAACCCAAAGGTTTTACAAACCTAGCAATTCTAGCTTACAAAAACAAAAGTAGAAATAAAAAACATAGTGTATTCGATTTCATGTTTTGGACCACGTTTGACAAAATACGTATGCTAGAAGCCTTGGCTAGATGGTCGCCTTTTGTGTAATGTCGAAAAGGTTCATTATATAAACTTTTGTGTCATTACCATTTATCTTTGGTAAACAGTGCAACAAGAGGTAACAAGGTAAAGCTTTGGTAAATAGTTTATTGTGAAAA
>BJCM01084297.1:0-14804 GCA_018326385.1 Flaveria bidentis
TACTTTGATTATCTCCAGCCTGCTTCTCATCCGATAATTCAAGATCACAGCTTTCCATAACTCTTACGACTTCGGACATGGGAATGTCACAGATACAGTCCTCCTTGATCAGATTTGTCACCGTATAGTCCTCCTTGATCAGATCTGTCATCGTATAGTTCTCCTTGATCTGATCTGTCACTAGACAGTCCTCCTCAACCAGATCTGTCTCTGGACTTTGAGGTTCACCCTTAGGTTCCTTGTCATCCTTGAAATCATCAAGACATGGGTGACATTCATAATCACCACTCTGACTGTTGCACAAGAAACGGGTTCCATACATCAAAATCTTAAGTTCTTGCAACATCATTCTTCAAAGATAAAAGAGAGTCTAATCGAGCAGCAATGGCTGCCAATTGGGCAGCAACAAAACCAAGGTTAGAACCGCAGCTCACGGGTGGACTACTCCGGGTAAAAGGTGTCATCGTTTCCCAGCAATGGAACCAAATGATAGAACTCAAGAATTCTGATGGAATAAAAGATAAATAGATAGATAGTCAGCCCGATTCGAGAAGGGCAATTCTCCGATTACAAGTCACAAATAATTCAAATAACCAAGACAAAAACCTATAGCTAGAACACTAGACTTAAATAAACCTAAATAGCATAAGTAACTGTAATTACCCCCTAAACATTAGCTGCTCAATTACCCACTAGCATTCCCAACAATTAACTGTCTTGACTAAGGTTGAATGGGTCAAAACTAGACTTGAATACCGGCTAGACAAACCAAACTAGGTTGACCCGAGTCCTAACCCATTAGAATCGTATCACAAAGATTTCATGACAGAAAGGATGCTATAACTCATTGACATGGTGTAGATAATATTATGTCTTGGAAGTTTAGTCTCGGGCCAACCATAGTTCACCAAGTAGTTATTTTAGATAAATATTAGATTTGTATTATATTTGTCATGTATATCTTTTCCTTATATATCTCCTAATTAGTTCTTGTATAAATACTTTATCATATCAATGAATCAATTCAAGAGAGTTTACACATTCACATGGTATCAGAGCGGTTCAAAGGCTCTATACCAACCTACCTTCGCCTTGGCTTCGGCCAACCTTAGAAACCCTGTTTTTTTTCCGTAATCCACCATGGCCGATACAGACTCCCCAAAACAACCTGCTGCTATAACTCATTGACATGGTGTAGATAATATTATGTCTTGGAAGTTTAGTCTCGGGCCAACCATAGTTCACCAAGTAGTTATTTTAGATAAATATTAGATTTGTATTATATTTGTCATGTATATCTTTTCCTTGTATATCTCCTAATTAGTTGTGGCTTCCTCTTGTATAAATACTTTATCATATCAATGAATCAATTCAAGAGAGTTTACACATTCACATGGTATCAGAGCGGTTCAAAGGCTCTATACCAACCTACCTTCGCCTTGGCTTCGGCCAACCTTAGAAACCCTGTTTTTTTTTCGTAATCCACCATGGCCGATACAGACTCCCCAAAACAACCTGCTGCACCAGCCTCGGCTGGTTCGAAGCCTGCCTCAGCCACATCTCCCCTCCACCCAGTCTATACCATCACAAACATACAACACAAAATCCGTGTTCTTGACGGTACCAAAGTCTCCTACTCTACCTGGGTCAAGTTGTTTAAGCTTCACGCTCAAGGATACAACGTGCTCGACCATATTGATGGTACGAAACCCCCTCTGATTGATCATCCTGACTACCTCCAGTGGTCCAAAATAGATGTTGTGATACTCCAGTGGATCTATGGCACTCTGGCTGGTGATTTGTTAGTTCGTGTTATTCAATCCAAGTCCACGGCTTTCGAGGCATGGACTCGTATTCGGAACATATTTCTGAATAATAAGGGTTCTCGCGCTGCAGCCCTTGAACACGAATTCACAAATCTCACCTTAAAAGACATGCCCTTGTTGGAAGCCTACTGTCAACACATCAAAGAACTAGCCGATCAGCTCTCAGACGTGGACAATCCAGTCTCTGATCAACGCCTTGTGCTTCAACTCGTTCGCAGTCTTCCCCCGGAATATGACGCTACTGCGTCTTATATAAATCAGACCGTTCCCACATGGGAAACAACCTGCTCTATGGTTCAATTGGAGCACCACCGCCAATCGGCCAGGGCCTCAACGGACCCGACACCAACGGCTCCCCTTGCTGCCACCATCTCTACTGATCCTCAACCGCCTACCCGCCGCCAAGACTTGTAGCATCCACAGTCACGTCGGGGCGGGAACCGAGGGAACTCCACCATAGTTGTCAATAGTGATCGTAGCGCGCGCTATAGCGCGCTACGTCGCGTATAGGTGAAGCGGCGCTACAAGGTGGTTAGCGGTTTAAAAGCGACCAGGTAGCTTTTTTTATTTTTTAACACCAAATTGTGAAAATATGAGATTTAGATGATTAGTAATAGAGTGCTTTAGTTATTTTGGTGGTGTTTGCTTAAATTTTCTACTATTTTATTGCTAAACATGTTTATTTATTGAATATAAAACATTCATAAAATATATACTACTTAATCGCCAAACAGAAAATAGCGGGCGCTATTTACCGTTATTCGCTACGTAGCATATAGGTGCCTTGTCGTTATTTACCGTTATTCGCTATTAACAACAGTGAACTCCACCTCCCTAGACTGCTCTTCAATGGCCCAACCCCTACACCTACCGGGTTGTTCCCCCTTGTCCTTACACAACTCAAGTAGTTTGGGTCGCCCCCTAGACGTCTCGGCCTAACAACACTTACCGAGCCCAACAACCTCCTTCTCGGCCTGCCCAGACCCACTTAGCTGATGTTAACTGCAGCCTACTTATCTTGCCGAGGCCTTTCATGCTATGTCCAAGGACACCGGTGGTTCGGATGATTCGCAGTACATGGACATTAGAGCATCTTCCCATCTAACATCTGACCAAGGTAAAATCTCGGTTCCTTCTCGGTTTTGTTCTATTAATTCTATATTTGTTGGGAATGGACAACGCATGCCGGTTCTCGGATCGGGTAACACCACTTTACCTCACCCATCCAAACCGATTCACCTTAACCATACCCTATACACTCCCAACATCGTCAAAATCCTTATTTCTGTTCGTCAATTTACCGTTGATAATAATGTATCTGTTGAATTTGACCTATATGGTTTTTCCATTAAGGATTTTCAGGATGGGAGGATCCTGAGCAGGCACATTATCACCGGTCAACTCTACCCATCATATCTCCAAATAAAGCAACAACATTTGTGGCATCGTCCGAGTCTTCTACTAGTTTTTGGCATCCTCGGCTTGGTCATCCCGACCAACCAGTCATGCATTTTTTGTCCTCTAGTAATTTGATTTCATGTAATAAAAAGTCTATTATTTTGTTTTGTCACTCTTGCCAAATTGCAAAACATAAACGATTGCCTTTTGATTTATCTACTTCGACTACTATCTTACCTTTTAATATAGTGCATTGTGATTTGTGGACATCCTCAATCACTAGCAAAGGGGGATACAAATATTATATGATCTTAATTGATAATTTTTCCCATTATACGTGGATATAACCCTTAAAATTCTTTCAGAAACCTTTGGAAAATTCACTCAATTTCAAAAATACATACACACTCATTTAACCTACCCATTAAAAGTTTTCAATGTGATAAAGGCGGTGAGTTTGATAACCTTAATTTCAAATCCTGTGCCAAAAATCAAGGACTACAATTTCATTTTTCCTGTCCACACTTCCCAACAAAAGGGGAAGGCGGAACGCATGATTCGTCGCCTCAACGAGATCATGCTTTCCCTTTTAACTCATGCGTCCCTACCACCGCACTTTTGGGTCGAGCCTCTTCATGCCTCGGTCTACCTACACAACATTCTTCCATCCAAACTATTACAATACCACACGCCTACCGCCATTCTTTACTGTAAACAACCCTCATATTCCCATCCTCGTGTTTTTGGTTGTGCTTGCTACCCCAATCTCTCAGCCTCCCGATCTCGCAAGCTTGGCCCACGATCCACACTATGTGTTTTTCTTGGTTACCCAACCGATTTTTGAGGGTATCGATGCCTCAAATTGTCCTCTGGTAAGATTATTTTATCTCGCCATGTCACCTTTAACAAGACTTCTTTCCCTTTCGCATCTCAACCTCACACCATTCCCGATTACTCTATATTCGATACGGACCCTTCCCTTCTCTTCTTCCAACCACCACCTTCCGCCCCCACTCCACTCGAACCCTCCACCACTCCTACAACACTGCCCACCCAACCCCTTCCTATCACCCGCACCTACTCTCGGCGTCCACCACCACACCCCAAACCCTCTTCGGCCAACCCAACCAAACCCCCACCTCCACCCCATTCTCCTTATGTTTCCCCTACAACCAACAATATGTCTTCCCCACCATCCTCCCCATAGCCCACTCCTACTACGAAACAACCTGCTCCCTCTAACTCCAACAATCCCCCTTCACCACCGCCCCCTCCCTTGGCCAACACCCATCCCATGACCACCCACTCTCGTGATGGCTCCCTGCCACCACAGCACCCGCTAAACCTACACACGACTACATCACCCCCTCTCTCCCCCTTACCAAAATCCCACCTCACTGCCCTATCCGATCCAAACTGGCATGCGGCCATGAACGATGAATATAAGGCGTTGATAGAAAATGAAACTTGGGAACTGGTACGAGACCTACGGACAGTCATATTATCAGATGTATGTGGCTTTTTCGCCATAAATTTAACACCGATGGTTCCTTACAACGATACAAAGCCAGATTAGTTATGAATGGAAAAAGCCAATAAGTTGGCATTGACTATGATGCCACTTTTAGCCCGGTGGTCAAACCTACTACTATTCGGACGGTCCTCACCCTTGCTGTCTCCAAATCTTGTCCGATTCACCAACTAGACGTCAAGAATGCTTTCTTACACGATGACCTCCAAGAAACGGTTTAAATCCAACCACTCGGATTCGTGGACTCCACCAAGCCCAAGCATGTCTGCCGACTCAAAAAATCATTATACGGGCTGAAACAGGCACCACGTGCGTGGTACCAACGCTTCGCCACTTTTTTATCTAAATGCGGCTTCCGAAGCACCACATGTGATTCCTCGCTATTTGTTTTAGCTTTTTGTGTGTTAGGTATCTCGCGCACACACATGAACACAAAACAGAAAGAAAATGGAACACGAGATTTTATACTATTTTGGTCGATGTGACCTTTGTTGCAACTAGTATTTTATTATTTAGGTGCTTAAGAATTACAATGCCCTACCTATCTATATATAATACAATATTAGAGTAAATACATTTGGTAATTAAAAAGAAGCAAATTAGGCTCATTACCTAATTAGCTCACTCGCAACACTATGAGTCTCGGTCGAAGACTCCACACGTAACACTCGTTGCAAACTTAAAAGTGCTCTCTAGCATTTTCTTTTAATTCTTCTTTCACTAATTGTAGTGCATCTAGCAATTATTTATAAAAGCCAATTGAAACTACGCCGAGCTTCTAACTCATATGTCGTCATAACTTCATCTGCCAGTGATCCCTTATGAACCCAAGTCCCTTTCATTGCTTTAAACCATGTATTCCTTTCACTTTCTACTCACAATGTAACAAATATGTTACTATGCTAGCATCTAAACAATACTTGGTTCCTCAGCTCTCTATTACAAGCAAGTAATCAACAGGAGAGGAATTTTGTGACAGTTTGATGGTTCTTCTAACCCATTTTGAAGTTGGAGCTGTAAATGAAGCATTTTTCATCTCTGAACTTCCACTGTTACAAGTCTCTCCTTTTGTTGATCTTTCCAAACCTCTATGCACCTTTCATGACCATTCTTTCTAAATCTTTAAACCAACTCTAGGTATCTCAATTGAATTTGAAAAGGTAACCTTTTGCATACGGCATTCACAAAAAATGACTTTTCCTTCCTTTAGAACCGAAGATAGAAAATAATTACCATTTACCACCTCTAGTTCTATTGTTTATACACCAAACAAGAGTCTAGTTTTGTTTATGACACTATACTACCGGCGGTGAATAGACAGCGGACTGACATCGAACTCGCTATAGTGCGGCAGTGTTGTGGTGGTAGCAGCATGTTGTTGTGGCTTCTTCTAATGGTGCTAAAACTGCTTTTCGATCTTAAAAATATTATAATGGAAATGGAACACAAAATATTTAGAGTTGTTCGGTCAAGAAATACAATACATTACACATTTATATATAATATAATATATTATAATATATAATATTATATTATATATCTTGATGATTAAGAAAAAGGCAAACTAGGCCCATTGCCTAACTAGCCCACTCGCAACATAAGGTTAGGGTCAACTACCCTATGAGTCTTAACCAAAGACTCCACACCTAACACTGTGCAAACCAGGAGGATTTGGTTGTGGTGAGGATGGCAAGGAGTTCATTCCAAAGATTTAAAATTTTCTCAACCAAATAACTTTATGGCTACAATGTTGATTACTTAATTTCACTTACGTAATCCATATTGTTGATTCTTTTATTCCTAATTTGCTAGAGCATGGTTGGCTTTTGATCTTATTTTGTTTAAGAAACAACAAAAATATTCTAGGTAGGTAAAATTACAACCGAGTACCTAACAAAGACAAACTATACCCGTTGTACCCACAACTACATCTAACTCATCACACCAAACAAACTACCTATCACATTGTGAATTTTAGTGGTAGTAAGTAGACAAGAATAAGTGTATGATTATAGAGTTGTGCACATTATTTGATGGAGAACACATACCATTTCCAGAACCGGTGAAAACAAAAACTAGAGGACAAATTCTTGAGGGCAATCCCGTAGTTGCTATCTCTTCACCCACGGAAACAACTGCCGCCTTGGCAGCAGCCAATGATGGATACATATAAGATAAACCCAGTGACAAGAATGGTGTGGAATATCCAAGACTTAGATACCCTGAAAACCATAAATCATTACATTAGTCCAATAAGACACAATGAAGCTTAGAAGGTTACATAGCAACTCAACAACTTTAGGCCTGCTCACAAATTAAGTTGTCCATTTGGTAATCATCACCAATTTCATTTTCAGGCATCCTTAATAGTATCTTAATTTATAAACTAGAAAGTATATTCCAACATCCACATCTACAAGTAAGGACATGTCACTTTACCAAAAGCTTCACACGAGCAGCCATTGTATAAGAAAGGAGTGATAATCTAACCCTAATTAGTTACATGAATCAAATTTGTGACAATTAATAAAGCCCATATCCATCCTCATATTCATTCTGTGAATCTTATCTACATGATGATTGACGTGTAGACAAATAGTGATGGGACAATCAGAGTAAGGGCCAAACAATGATCTGATTATTTGGTTTCATGGAATGGGTTAACAGTTTCTCAATGTGGGATGAACGTATAAATTAAACCTTGTAATTGTAATTGTATTAAATAATTGTGTGTTTAGGGTTACAATAGAGGGTCCTTTATATAGAGGACAATATTACATAATTAACCCTAAACTATTCACTAATAATAACCTAGTCTAATAGTATACATGTTACATGAGGCAGATTTCAATTTAGAAAATACGAAAGAATCCTCTCCAACAGAAAAATATGCTGGAGAGGTGCAAGAACATTAGCAAATGGCTCTATTTTATAAATAGATTTGTGATTTTCATAGTATGCATTGACTGATTCAAAATAAATTATTAACTAAAACTATTCACTTTGGAAGAGTTGATGGCACATTCTTTCAATTTCAAAGTTAGTATGTTTTACATTAAAGAATGATATGCCTCTCAAAAAGTCAAAAATAAAGAATACAATTCAATCACAAAAGGTCCATTTCATTGAACTTTTCTGATTTTTGTGGACATGGTTGATAAAAATTATGGTTGGAAAATCCAAGAGATCAATAACAAAGAAGTATATCTATTATCAAGATTTTCTTGAGACGCCCACTAACCAAGCAAAAGATGATATACTTGTAATTTAACACCATGGGTAACTAAAACAGAGCTTTTAGGTTGAGGGGGCCATAGTCTAAAGTGATATAAAGATATGATAGGTTCTCTATAGACATAATACAGGAATAAGAGTAAAAAAAGGGCTGTTGAAAGAAGAAAACAGGAAGACTTGAAGACAAAGCTCTGTTAAGGAAAGAGTTTAAACTTAGAGGGTCATTATCCTGCCTGCATAGTAAATTAGTGACAACATCTAGAACCTTAAACAAGAAGGGGATTGTAACCCAGTGAAGTGTGACTGCAGCCTTTGACCCTCAAACAGACAAAATATGAAAGATAACAGAACAGTTGAAGTTCCAAGCACATACGAAGAACTCAGAAAAGGATCTGAGTTCATACTGCTTACTTCTTCCCAATCCACTTAAGAAGTCGACAAGTCCAGCTCTACCAGCAAATTTGCCAAATGCGAGTAACCTTTTCCCTTCATCTCCAACTATGAGCTCATAATCAAACAAAGATGCTCTTTCAACCAAGATCTAAACATCAGAAAGAAATGATAATGGAATGAATCAATAACACCAGACACCTAATCAGTATAGTACTATGTTATATGATGCGGAATGTTGAAGGAGAAAGAAATCATACTTTATCTAGCAACGGCATATTCTCTTTCTGTGCCTTGTGTGTATGGGAGAAAAATGCATATGCTCTGTCAGGAAGAATCATCTCCAACTGCAGCAAACACCGAACGGAATTCAGTAATTTGAATGATGTAGGATTACAGTTGCATAAAATAATAATTACAACACCTTTGGTTGCTTGATACCCAGTATAAGACCACAGTCAGCTAAATCTTCAGAAATGTCACAGCCAACATCCTCGTAAAGAGCATCATGATGTATTCGCTTGGTTGATGGTTGTACAATGATGCGTGTGACTTCGACTTTAGTACCCTTGCCACTGTGCAGAAGTCGAGCACAGTGGGCGGGTGTTAAAGGGGCCCTTCTTTCCCACTTGTTTGTAGATTCTGAAAGAATACCGATAACTCCATTGCCAAGCATGATGATCTTCTGTTGCAAGGAGTTTAGGTTCAGATCATCATCAACAGATTGATTGATTGATTGATTGATTGATTGATTGATTGATTGATTGATGAATTGTATGTGTAAATGCTTTTGATCGAAACCCTAACTGATGGTATTTAAGAAGGCAAACCTGTTTTGGTGTTTTAGGATCTTCTTCTCCGGAATGGCACTGGGATATACGCGACAAGTGTGCTTTAGTAGGCATCGTTGGTGATTCATGGTGACGTGCGGGTGAAAGTGATGGATAACTAAGGAGTCGTGATAAAGATGACCAAGATGACTCAAGACGTGAGAAACCTTCCGACGACAACCATTACTTAAATTCTGCCAACTGTCCACCCCCACCACTCTTCCCTTAAATAGTTAAATATTTAGAACAGAGAACAAAATCAACATCTTTCCTGAGCACCAATACATAAATTCAAACGTATTGATTATTAACTAGTATTATTAATTATTAATTATTAATATTAATACTCACGCTTCCGTGTGGAAGTAATCCTTTTCATATTTATAGATGATGATGATTTAACGGTAATGTTAAAGTTTATAACGTTAAAATAAAAAGAAAAACCTAAACTTTAAATCATAAAAAGATAAAATAATAATAATAATAATAATAATAACATAAAACCAATTAGTAAAATAAAACCGAAATCAAACCAAGTCAACAAAACAATAGACGAAAAAAGCTTGAAGAAAGAAAACAAATAATATAAGAACCTGGAAGAAAGAAAACTAGCAGGCTAGAAAAAAAATTCAAAATAACAAAAGAAAGTTTAAAAAATCATAATAAATACACTCACGGAATCAAACCCGAGTTGATGAGGGAATGGACTGCGTGTATTCTTTAAAAATCATAATAATAGTAGGCTAGCGGCCCACTTTTGATACTTAGAGTGCCCTTATATTCTTTAAAACACTTAAAAATCGAGAAAAAAAGAGAAAGAAAAAACATAAACTTACAGCTTAATCAATGATCGACAGGTGGCAAAACGAAACAATGAAAATTACACATGTTGTGCAAAGTTGAAATGTAATAGTATAAGAATGATTTTTATACAATTAATAAACTAAGAAAATATATTTATTTTAAATAATACGAACAAGTGGGATATACAACATGTTGTGATGGTTAGGTTTTGAACATATAAACGTGGATAATAAAAGAACTCATACATCAAGAAAAATATTCGTCGTTGTAGAAATAAATGTTAACTCATACAAAAGTGGCCTTTAAAAATCGTATATAAAACAATCGACAACTCAAACTTAGCAATTGAACTTTTAGTCCATCAAATATTCTAATTAATTATAATATCAAAGTGTTTGAAAAATAATTATATATTATATATCTATATAACTTGTCAAGTCTTAGCTACATTAACATTTAAAAGGTTTGAATTTAAACATTAAATTTTGTTTATTTTTATCGTAACCACAATATCCCTATCATTCTAGAGAGAGAGAGAGAGAGAATCTTCTGAATGAGATAAGGGACAATAACGAAAAAAGTCAAGTGTTTTTTGCATCCTTATGGTTTGATAAAAGTTATCATTTGAATTCAAATATTTAAATTTTGCCTAATGCACACTATGGTTTCAAAAAAGTTGTCGTTTGACTCCAACTGTTTTAACACTGTTATATTTGTAGTTAAACCTCCCTCATGTGAGAGGTATATTTGTCAATCTCCTCTCCTACTCTATTAATGTATAACTTGTATAATTTCCTTCCTAAAATCAGCATGCATAATTTCCTTTCCTTAATAAATGAAGAAGCATAAAAGTACTGCATTAAAAAAAGAACAAAAAATATAAACCTCCATAATAGAAGCATGATATGCCATGTTTAAACCAAAGAATCTAGATCAGTAGTCCATGAAACATCACCCAATATACCATAGACGCTAAGCTAAAAAAACTTAAAACCAAAACAAGAAAACACAATTATGGACCATAGTGACCCTTGCATGACCGTTTATTGTGACCTGTTTTTTTTTGCATACCACAAGTAACCGTGTTTCCAACTTTAGTCATTTTTCCATTTCATGTAATGTTTTGACTCAATTCATCAGCAGATTTCATCCTCTTTTTCTTAGGCCTCCCTATTTGTTTGTGATGTTTTGGAGGTATGATAATTATTGGGCAAAGAGATGGCAACCACATATCTCTACCATTTATAGGATCAATTGTATGTTGATATACCTTCTTCCAAGTTTCTAACCAATAAATTTCAGATACTCAACTTTCAGGAATGCCAACCTCAATGCCATTGAGTGCCATATTCCAGTTAACTGCCACTACATGCTTGTATGGCATACCAGTCAACTCCCATCTTCTACATGTACATGTCGTTTATTCAACATCAACTATACACTGATCCAACCAAAAAACACTAACTTGATATTTGTTTACTGCATTCCAAAGAACTATGTAATCAGATGCCTCTGATTTGTTGATACTAAAGACCTTAGTTGCATTAGGTGTTAATGGTCCATCACACTTGGAAATTAACTTATGCACAACCAATATTCTTTTCATCATGTACTCTCTGATGTACTCTAAGCATGTGATTATCGGCTTCTCTCTTGCTTCAACAAGTTGTTTGTTAAAGACCTCACATAATTTGTTCAAAAGTACATCAAGCTCTTCCTATAGTGGTAAGTTAGTTAGTTAGGCATCACAATTTATATGTTAAAAGCATTAAATAAGTTAGTTAATTATACTAGTAAAGTGAGCTCGAGACCAATGCTTGGGCAGAATCTGTTTTAACCAATCATACAACGCTTGATCTTAGGTTCGTACTTCTTCCATTGCCCTTTCAAATTGTGTTATTGTTGTTGCACTTACACACCTCCAAAGCAAGTTTTTGTACAACTGTCCCCTCTACTTTTGTTTCATATTTTCATGAATGTGCCTCAAACAATACCTATGTTCAGCACTTGGAAACACCTTAATTATAGCAGGAATTATACCCTAACATGAAAAACAACATTTAGTATATAATGTCGGAATATGATATAACAAAGTAATCAATTAAAAAACAATAAATATGAATTATTTAGGTAATGTCCAACTAAACAAACTAAGAAAAAAAGATCAAATACATAAAGAAATGGAGCAAAAGAAAATCACAAGAAAATGAATATATAAAGAAATTACAGTTGAAGTGTGATAGTTTAATATTCATTTTTTCTTACCAAAATTCAAATCCTTTGAATCACAATTGGATTATTAAAGTTGAATTATGATAGTTTTAGTTTAATGTACATTTTTCTTACCAAAATTCTCATCAATGTTATTACATTTTTCGTATATCTTATACTACTAACAACATTAAAGATATAGATTAAAAACCAATACTAGGTATGGATTATGATATAACAAAGTAATTAATTAAAAATACCTTTTGTCTGTCACTTATAAAAGTGAAATTGGAGTTGGAAGATAGATCAAGATCGTCTCCTAAACACTCCAAGAACCATGTCCAAGAAGCACAACTTTCGGCTTTGACTATAGCATATGCAACCAGGTAGATAACATTGTTTGAATCCACCCCCATAGCGGTTAGAACTTGTCCAGGGTACGAGCCTTTCATAAAACAACCATCTAAACCAATTATATCCCTACCGCACAACTTGAATCCAACCTTCATAGCACCAAGACATACATAGATCATCCTAAATTGTCTAGTTAAACTTATAGGGTTAGGCTCCCTCCCCACATCAATCTTAACAGTTGTACCCGGGTTAGATCGAATAAGCTCATCACAATAATCCCTTAGAAGTGTGTATTGTCCTTTGTAATCTCCTTGAATGTTTTAATTTGCCAACACCTTTGCTCTAAAAAGTTTATTTTTTGATACTTGAATCTGAAACTTTTTCTGTAATTGTTCTTGTAGGGATCTTAATGTTATGGCAGGGTTAAGTTGAAGAATTGGTTGAACTTCCGTGACAAGAAAACTAATATTGCATAGCTTTACCTCTCTAGTATGAAGGCAATGATGCTCATCCTTGAACGTTTTCACAACCCATGAATCATCATTTAATTGCTTTAATATGTGTAATGTCCAAGGGAAAGTGGGATTTGGAAACCTTGGCTTTTTCGTTAAAGTGTTTGACCCATCCCCTTGTGAGGTTACACTTGTACCCTCTTGGGACCCACCTCCCTGAAAAAACTAGAATCTTGCTATAACAAACAACATGAAATCTTGATTTATCATTTCTGACTATGCAAAGTTGTCTTCGACTATCAACACCATACCTTTTTACCAAATCCTTTACTTCATCCATATTGTTAAATGCTTGGCCAACATAAAAAGAAACTACCGCATTATCATTCTTGTGTTTCTTCTTGTAACACCCGGAAATTTTCTTTGAAGCCGACGAAAGAAGAAAAGAAATAAAGTCCAAAGTCGAGGGACCAAACTTGCCAAAACGGGAAGACAATTGGATGAGTAGGAGTATAAAAGGGGGAGGGTAGCCCACACCCTCCCCATTCTTGCCAAAACTCAGCCAAGGGAGAAGAGAAAGAGAAAAAGAGGAGAAAAGCTTGGTTCGGGTGGATTCGAGCGTGAAAATCATCGTGTAGCGGATCAAATCGAAGCTATACTCGTTGGGATCATTTATGTGAGTTCTAGGACCCCTCTTTTACACGTTTTTGAATGATTTTGGGGCTGGAACACATCTGAAAACCATTTTTTGGGTATTTTGAGTGTAACCTGTTTATGTATGTATGTGTATGTGTATGATTCGTTTGGGGATTGATTTCGGGCTTGGTTGTGCTTGAATGGTGGCGTGGTATGCTTACCTAAGGTTTAGAATGGTTTATTTGAGCTTAAAAGAGGTTTGGAAGAGTTTGGAGGTCGAACTTGGCAGCTGCAGTTCGGGATGAACTGCATTCTGCATCAGCTAGGGCTAGATGACCGAATGGAGGTCCATGCGTACGAATGGCATGCGACTGGATCCATACGCACGAAAGGTGTGCGACTGAGGTTCATTCGCAAGAAAGGAGTGCGACTGAGGGTCATACGCACGAGGGCTATGCGATTGAAGGAAATGCGGATGAAGGTCATGCGACTGAATGAAATGCGGATGAAGGTCATGCGACTGGAGTCCATACGCATGTGAGTCGTGCGATTGAGGTTCATACGCACGAAAGGTATGCGACTGAGGGCCATTCGTATGAAGTTCATGCGACTGAGGTCCATACGCCCGGATGTCATGCGACTGAGGTCCATTCGCATGGGAAGCATGCAATTGGAGGCTATGCGACTGGAGGTCCATTCGCCTAAGTGTTCTCATACGTACGGAAGACCATGCGACCGAATAGGGTCCATACGCCCAAATGACCTTAGTGTATTGTCTGACTTTTGGGAAAGTGCCGACGTAGGCTCGGACCTTTGGGTTGTAGATGATGTTGACGATGCATGATGAGATTGTGATGCTGATGATAATGATGTGATGCGCGTGATTCGTGTGATGTTTGATGTCATGTGATTGTGCATGTTGTATGTTATGCATGATGTATGTTATGGGTGTGTGATGTTGCCTTGTGTGATTAATGTTGTATGTGTTTATGTTCCTTATTATTATGTATGATTGTCTTCCTGTGGTTTGCATTGAACGTTAATGAATGTAATGAAAGTATTATGTAACGTGAAGTGGAAGATAATGAAAAGAGGAACGTAATGAATGAATGCAAGCATGAACGAATGAATGAGAGTA
>BJCM01084300.1:0-14494 GCA_018326385.1 Flaveria bidentis
CAAATTCGAGGATGAGGTTCAGGCTCTACTACTGTTATCATCATTGCCTGATAGTTGGGCTGGTACTGTAACAGCGATTACTAGTTCCACCAGCGCGTTCACTTTAAAAGGGATTCGTGATATCATTATGGGGGAAGACGTCAGAAGAAGAAATTCAGGTGAATCATCAAGTGAATTACTGAATGTTGGCAGGGGAAGAAAGAATAACAGAGGTAGTGGGAGCAAGAACAGGAAAAGGAGTCAGTCTAAGGCTCGGAATGATGTGACATGTTGGAACTGTAAACAAGTTGAACACTTTAGGAATCAGTGTCCGAATGATCATGAAGAAGTTAACACCGCAGCAGACTACTCAGACGATGATGCTTTAATCTGTAGCATGGAGAGCAGTGTGGATTCCTGGGTCATGGATTCTAGAGCTTTGTTTCATGCTACCCACAGCAGCGAAGCATTGCAGAATCTAAAAAAAGGCGATTTTGGTAAGGTAAGACTAGCAAACAATGATGTTCTTGATGTTACGGGCATGGGTGACATGAATTTAGTTACTTCATCTGGTTCATGGACTTTGAAAGATGTCAAAGTGATTCCTAATTTGAAGAAACAATTGATTTTTGTCAGTCAGTTGGATGAACAGGGGCATGAGGTTAAGTTCTGGAATAAGCAGTGGAAAGTTGTTAAAATAAATCTTGTCATTGCTCGTGGAAAGAAAATGGGTTCATTGTATATGGTCAGTTTACCATCTGAAGGAAGTGACGTTCCAGTTCAGAAGACTAAAATCCAGTTCACAGAATCTCATGGGCAGAAGAAGGTTTGCTTTGCAAGTAAGAAACCTAGAGTCACAGGAAAAATTCAGAGTGAATGTGCATGGAAGAGTTCAGGAAAACCAATTAAAAAATTTCGTGACAGTGGGAGCATAGGTTGTGCTTCGGTTAAAATTCCTAGACGACAGTAGGTTAAAAGAACTAATATTCCATCTAATAAAATCTCTTCAGATGATTACTTGCAGAATATGGAGTGTGTTCATTCTCAGGGTGTTCCGAGATCTGGTATTTTGTTTCAGTGGGAGCCGGTAGGGATGGAGAATAGGTCAAGGGCAGATACAGCCGTGACTGATATGTTGAAGCTTGGGGGAGCTTCAACGGGCCTTCAGGTTAACTGATGAGAAGGCCGCTGCAACAAAGAAGACGAGGAAGATTACAAGAGGTACAAGTGTTCACAAGGGAAGGCTGTTTGAAGATAATCAAGCCTCCAAGTAGGAGATTGTTGGGTTTGTAGAGTCTTGATTTAGGCTCGGGTTAAAAGACAACTTAATGGCGGATTAATTAAATTAAAGACTTGGCCCGATTTTTATTTAATTTTGGCCCATTAGGGTTTTTCTTGGGGATTAAGTTGTAAAGCCTAATTTTCTCTCTATATATTATGTATTGTAGTTATAATTCCTCACGAGTGAGGCAGACAACAATAAAAGTATTCAACTGGTTGCAGCCTGTGGACGTAGGTCACATCAACCGAACCACGTTAAATCTCGCGTGTTCATCTTTGTTATTATTTTTCTCTCGTAGTTTGATTGTGTTCGTGTGTCGATCTACACCCGGATCCCTAACAGATCTTTATATTTTAGTTCTCGCCATTGGAAACTAAACTAATAACTAGCACTAACCTCAAAAGATCAGTGTAAACTAACAGACGCAACTTTGAACTAACACATGCAACTGTAAACTAACTCATGCAATTCTGTTGCACACTTGCACTAAGTTCAGAGTGAAAACAGAATACATTCTCAAAGCTACATAGTGGAATACTTGCCTAAACTTGATTAAAACATGGTCCCCCTTTACATACTTGTGGTTGTAGTCTACTAGGTTTATACACTGACCGGCGTACGGTTAATATATAAAATTATCTCTAACCAAACTCAGGTTTATCTCGACACGCGCCTCTGTCACTCCTAAATGAAGAGGATATAGCATAATATATTTATAAAATATTTCTCCATGGTTATCAAAGTTTACCTGCAATAAGGTGGTAGGTGAAGACGGGCCATGTGAAACTGGTGCAGTTCTCCTTCCATCAAGCTCATATAACACTCCTGCAAATCAATATTTACAAGTTATTAGTACGTTACAACATTGAGAGAGAGAGAGAGAGATGTTTACCATTAACACATGCAAAGCATATGAAATGATCATTCACGTCATCAGAAGCCTGCATAAAGAAATGCAAATTTGCAATAAATGTAACCATCATTCAATATAAATCAATTACACATAAAATCAGATCACCATATTCCAAGTAGCACTTAGAAGTCCGTGTTATATCAATAAAGTAAAACTGGCACTTAAACTTGATTATTTACTTAACTAAAATCAATAATAGAAAAGTTCAGCAGTTGCTTGAAAAATTATTAATTGTTGCGTTATCCAATTATCCAGGAATTTCAACTCACCTCTGTCTCACCAGCAGCTACTGCATCTGAATGTGCAACTTCCATTTCTCTATCGTTCTCAAGATAAAGAGCACGCTGTACACAAATACGAAATGTATATCATGCATAAAGAAACATAATAGCAAAACATAAAATTCAACCACCAAGTTCACACTTCACACCATCAAAAGAAAGTCTAGAATAACATAATACCTCCATTGGATCCATGCTAGCTGTGGATTTGTAAAATCTGTCCAGAAATGAACCCTCAACTGGGAAAAGAGCACCAATTATGATAATGATATATATATATTAGGGTATCAACAAACTTCTAAATAAAATCAATAATGGTATACCAAGTTTTATCTCTGAGGTGATATTGCCTATTGCATGAAGAAGTCCAATTGTTCCACATGCATTTCCCACTGTTTGTCTCATGAAGTAAACTCCATCACAAGGAGCCTGCAGTCACACAAGATTCTAATCATACATGAAAACAAACAAGTCTGAATAAAAAATGTCTTCAACTAGAAAGAATGATTCCTAATATAAATTTTTATGGCAATTCCCAATAGGTATCTGTACCTGTTTAATACATTCCTGCTGTAATCTTTCTTGTTCGCTCTGAAAAATATGTAAAGTGCAACATTAATCAACATACACATCAATTTCCATAGAGCATGAAATATTTTTTTAAAAAAATATTTTTTAAAAAATTAGACAACAGACCTCAGGTGTGATAGGGTAAAGAAATAGCACAGCAAGTACTGGCTTTGGAACCATTTCCAAGAGTTCTTCATCCAATCCATATACGTCATTGCATTCCGCCTCACCTGGGGGAAGACCAAGGCCCCAAAGAAACTATACAAATGCAAATGAATAACAATTGTTTAAACTCATCTAATGCTTTACGTAGAAATAAATTTAAAACAGTACTACCAGTTTGCAGATGTCTATCTAAGCTAAACCTATAACACATCTCATGAATTATCTTTCAAAGGCAAAGTGAGTTTGCGACCCCTGTTGTATTAGTTAAAAAGAAAGAAGGAACTTGAAGATTTTGCGTCTGAGTACAGAAAAGTAGAAAACTCATCCACCTAACCATTAATATCAATCTCCTATTAACATAGAGGAGAAATTAGTAGATGAACTACACAGAATCCTTTTGTTCAGAAGTAAGATAAAAGAATTGGATACCCCAAACTCGGATGAAAGAGAGTAACAATGATAAAACTGCTTTGAGGACTCATGATGAGGGCCAAATTTGTTCTCATGTCCTTTATGCTATCTCATGCACCAAAAATCCCAAAATTAATGAATCAAGTCTTCAAACCATTTACAGGAAGTTTGACTAGTGAGTAGTGTTCTGCATTCACATCCTCATTTTCATAAGTATTTAAATTATATAGGCCGTACGAGTAGTGCACAGAAGTATAGTTAACTAGCCTCCACCAAAAACCATATAAGAGATTTAAGGGGCTTCCCAGGTCTTGCAGATATTACAGAAGGTTTGTAAGAGAATATGAGAAAATTGCAAAACCTTCATATCTGTTGAAGAAAGACGGTGGGTGAGTGTGGATCATGGGAGGACAATTTTGGAGTTTCAAAACATCAATGACAAAAACACAGTATAGGGTCTACCAAGCTTCAATGAACTTTTTTAATGGAACTCGAGCTTCAGGGGTGGGTTTGGGTGAAGGCTTAAGCAAGAACAAACATCTAATTGCCCTCTGCAGCAAAGCTCTAGGCCTAAACGTATTCTAACCATAGTAACTGCTAATGAGAGATGAAAAGGGCACTTTCTAGGTAAGGTCTTCATCCTAAAAGCAGACCAACAAGCCCTGAAGTTTATCACAGAAAGAATGTATTCCCACTCAAATGAAATAGCTGAGTAAGTTGTTGGTGATGCAGCAATACACTAGTTCCTCAGAAAGGGGTGAAAACCAGGTGGTTGATGCAAATCCAGGCACCGCCACCTGTCTAGCTGTATCAAGTTCGTTTACCAGCTCAAAAGATAAAATTCAAGTTAAAAAGTCACCACATGATGGGTAACTACAAGCTCATTAAAGAAGATCACAGCCTAAAATCTTAGGGACACCATTTTTAGGAAAATAATTCATATATGTTTTTTGTTGGTTTGGTCCATAAGAATATAGTTAAATTAATGGAAGGGCAGCGTCGCATTTATGAGGCGCTAATTGTGATTATTTCGCACAATCGCTGATGAATCACATTCATTACTCTGCGTGGCTTGAACCTAGGGCACTTCACAATTGCCAACAGGGTATTTCTGTTGATTTCTCCTGGTTTCTTGAACATCAATTTGAATTCTATTAATTTCTTATGTTATTTGTTATTTCCTACAGATCATGTTTTTAACTCATTATTTCCTACAGATCATGTTCTTAATCCATTATTTCTTACAGATGACGTTTTTACTTCATTATGTCCTATAGATATGTACCTTTGGGGACAACAGTTGATTCAGACATACTATCTTATTACCACCAAACAATTATAACTACTTTTGCTGTAAAGTTTATTGAAATGGGTCTGATTATTTTATAATCTGAGTGTTTGATCAGGATTATTGAAATTTAGAATTTTATTCATTAAGTTGCAAGCTTTTTGGTTATATTTTTGAATTTTTATGCAGGTTAATTAATTGATACAAAGTATTTACTAGGTTTCATCAACATTTCTGAAATTTTGCAGATTAATGAACATGTAGAGAGGGAAATATTAAATCATGTCTTTAAGACATGATTTAAAGAAGTAAAACTTGATTCTTCATAAGCAACTTTCTTGACTGTGTGTTGTTTTTTCCTTTTGTGTCAAATAAGTTTGTTTTCTTCTAATTTTAAAATTTATGTTTGTGCATGTCTGCTTAATACTATTTAGGCGATATTGAAAATTGCTACTCTTTAAAAGTCAAACACTGTTCAATTTGTTAAAGTTTGTAATATTTTGCTAAATACCGCTACTGTACATTGCTAGCACTCTTTTCAAATCCCAACTCCCGGAAGGCAAAAATTTGGCTTTAAAATACAGAGTGCTACCAGGGTCACTGATGGGTGATGAACAGAATTACGTTTGGTTTTATTATTAATCTTAAGTCCTTTTTCCTACAAACTACAAAGTATCGCGATTTTAAACTTCGGTTTAGGCCCCAAAATAGGTTGAGCCAGCCCTGGTTCAAGCTGCAACCTTTAAAAGTTTTAGACAAAAGAATAGTGAAGAAGAGAAACGAAGTATCATCAGACATACTAGTGCAATATACAAACACTGAAGTAGAAGACAAAACTAGGGAGGAGCATAACAGATTGCAACAAAGATTCCCAGTGACATTTAAGAAAATCATCAACCTTGACGTCAATCATATTTTGAAGTACATAACAGAGTTATCATACAAAATTCAATCAGAAAAAGCTCCAGATGTATGTGCCTGTGAGGTTGTATAGAGAATACTTAATGATCTTAAAACCATTATAAATCACCCAACAAATTACTAAACATTAATGAATCATAGTTGTATAGATGTTGGAGATTTAAACAAAGCACAAAATCTTGGTTCATACCCACTTAATTCAGTGATGTGTAGAGATAATAAATCAAGTGAGCCCTAATTCGTCCACAAAGTTAATCAACCCAACTCCAATATTAACAATCACTAGAAGATTAACAAGATCATACCAAATAAAAGCTATGCTGGATTGAAATCAAGAATATTGAGGGGGAAAAACCTGGTTCATAACTTCAGGGTTTGCTTCGAGTGGAAGCCATCTTTTGGAAGAAGGAGCAGTTTCCGCCATTGTTGATTGTTGGAGGTTGATTCTATTTGCTTGTTGCTTTCTTTACAGGAGGGAAGAGAATAAATACAGTAGTAGCGTAATGGACGACTCTTCTCGTAGATATACACGAAGTGGTGAGAATATAAATCAAATGATGTTTCTCGTATAAAAAGATCAAACGAAAAGAAGCAAGCTTCAACCCTCCCCAAGACGTTAATGCGTACGCGTGTACGTGTGTGCGTATGCACGCGTACAATCAAAACAATTAAGAAATCAAATGGTTAGGAAAAACTTTAATTTTTAGATGCCTGTGTTATATTACAAGGGTTATAAAAAATTGTAAATTTTAATTCTGATTATTTATATGTTATCTGATGATAAATCTCAGAGGTGAAAACAGATAAAGAATAAAAATAGTTAAGAAAGAAGAGGTAGAAAATGATTCGAGAGGCGAAATTTGTCAAAGAAAATTCATCTTTTGAAAACAATAGCCGAATAAATGGACCGACTTTTTCAATCAGACCAAATTCTCAATTAAAACATAGATATAATAAGAGAACACATGACAAATTACAATCATATGTTCAAAAATCTACTCATGAAGATGTGAAGATTCACAACAAAAATATCCTAAAGAAGAAGATTGATCTTACCATACATGTCGATTACAAACTCAAAAGGAGTATGTGTGGAAACATGCAAAAGGAGAAAGAAAATCAGTTGATACGTTCTCCAAAAAAGAGGGCCACACTTGAAGATTTCATTAACCATGAGCTGATTAAAAGAGGCAAAAGAGAGGAGATGAAAAAAAAGCTGATAGAACTAGAAAGAAAGATTAAGTCGGCCAAAAAGAAGAACAAGATTAAGATTATTTACTTGATATGTAGTAAAGATGATCATTTTGCTCAAGTTTGTAAATACAATCCTTTAGCCCAAAATCCACCAACCACTTCAACAGATCAACATCTTCAAAGAGGCATGTAGCTGCTAATCAACCATCTAATAGTAAAGGTGGTAACAATTTAAGTGTCGATCAAAAGAAAAGTTCAGCACTTTTAAAGAGTCTGGCAAACAAATCAACAACTACAAATCCCAAGAAGAAGACTTCTAAGAAAGCCTCATCATCTACAAAAGCTTCAGAATATCATCAAAAGAAGGGTGATGTCAAAGCATCCAACATTTCTAAAACTACAAAAGAAAAGAAATTCTAGAGAACAAAGACATCTACCGATCTTAATAAAAGTCAATATGACCCACAACCTAAAATCAAACATTCATCACTTAAGAATAAAGTTTAAATCTAAAATTTGAAAACCCAATACTAAATAGGCTTAGGTCCCCATTCATCACTAACAAAATTGTTTATGTGTAGGAACATTTGCAGGCCAAAAATAGACAATAAACACACAAACAAAGAAAATCAACTACTGATCCCATCCAAGTGATAAAAGATCAATAGACACACAAACAAGTGATGAAGATTACAGAGTTGATCTCCTACTTGGTTTCAATCAAAGAAAATCAATTGATGATCCCATCCAACTACAAGCGGCAGATGTTCATGGAAGTACCACAAATGTGATGAATCTACGATTAATTGATCATGATGACTCATCATAAGAAAAGTCACATGTAAATGAATATTGTTGTACTAGGTAATGTGTTGATATGGAAACAAACATGACAACTATAGAAGAAGGAGTCAATTTGGTAGTTGATCAAATCATCACCACTAGTCCATCTGTTAAGCTACCTGAAAAAAGCTTCATATATTTGGATTTGTCTCAACAACTTCAAGTGATCACAAGACTAAGAATTCATAAATAGCATCCAATTGAAGATGTCATTGGTAATATTAATGCGGGTGTCAAAACAAGAAGTAAAGTTCGTGAGGCAAACATTTGTTTGTTCGCATGCTTCTTGTCTAAACTAGAAAGAAGGAAAGTTAATGAAGCGCTAAGAGAGAATAGTTAGGTAAAAGCTATGTAGGAAGATTTTCTTCAGTTTAAGAGACAAAAGGTTTGGAAACTATATGCTCTTCCATAGGAAAAGACTGTTATAGGAACCAAATGGAAGAAGGATGATATGGATTGTTATCAAGAACAAGGCAAGGGTTATGGTACAAAGGTACATACAAGAGCAAGGGATTAATTATGATGAAGTTTTTGCTCCAGTAGCAAGATTTGAGGCAATATTTTTCTTGCTTTCACTGCCTCAAGAAACCTCAAAGTGTTTCAGATAGACGTTAAGAGTGTATTTCTTTATAGATAGATAGATGAAGAAGTAATTGTTTGTCAACCACTTGACTTTGAAGATCCAAAGTTTCTGAATTATATGTGCAAAACAAGCTTCAAAGAAATGGTATGACACACTCTCTACCTATCTCCTAAAGAATGAATACACCAGGAGTTTCATAGACAAACTCTCTTAATAAAGAAAATTGAAATTTATCTTATGTTGTTGTAAGTATATATGGATAACATCATATTTGGCTTTACAGATGAGAGATTGTGCAAAGACTTTAAGAAGCTACTAAAGTCAAAGTTTGAAATGAGCTCAATTGTAGAACTCACTTCTTCCTAGGGCTTCAGGTGATACAAACTTCTAATATTCATAAATCAATTTAAGTATGTTCATGACATCTTAGTGAGACTTTAAGCTATTGATGCTAAAGCTGCAAAAACACTAATGTCCAAGGCATGTTCCTTAACTCCTTATCTTGAGGGCGAAGTAGTAGATCATCAACAGTATCGAGCCATCATTGGATCTCTTATGTATCTCTTAGCCAACAAACCAGATATTATATTTGCCACTTGTCTCTACTCAAGATTTTAAGCCACTAAAAAAGTATAACACTTGATTGCTACCAAGAGAATTTTAAAGTATCTTAAAGGGAACCTAAGCTAGAACTATGGTACCCTAAGAGTGTTGATTTTAATCTCTATGGATATACAAACAGTGACTATATAGTATGGAACATCAGCAAGAAATCCACGTCAGGGAGATGTCAATTTCTATAGGAAAGATTGGTTTCATGGCAATGCAAGAAGCAACCATGTGTGTCCACATCAGTTGTCAAAGCAAAATACATAGTTGTTTCTAGTTGTTGTGCTCAAGTACTATTGTGACATCCGTCACTATCAGGTCCATCAATTGACTGAAACTCGTTAACTCTTCTCATACATTTATTATTTTGCATAATTAATTCATTTTTGAATCGAATCTCTTCGTATATCCGTTACGTGTTAACCCTAATATTATAATAATCTCAAATTAGATAAATATTATATAATAATAACTAATAAAACTAATCATGATTAGTATAATTAACCTTATTATTATTATTAATTTTGTTACTAATAACAATATTTATATTATTATTATTATTGTTATTATTATTATTATTATTATTATTATTATTAATTATGTTATTATTATTATAACTAAGGTTCAGGGTTTAAATTGTAATTTTAATAAACTTGAGGGAATAAATAATCTAAAGTTGAGGGGCTAGAGTGTAAAACTTGAGGGATTGTTTTATTTACACTTATTGGACATTTCTGATAATTATGTGGGATTCCTTTTTGTTATTTATGCTTTGTCTACTTGTTCTCCGGTTGTGGGATTTATACTTATTTGTTTGTATGACTATGTTTGTCATGGAATTGACTAACTGCGACACAAGCCTCCAGTTGTGTCGGGTGATGTCATGACACGTTGACTTTCATCATTTATTGCATCTCTATTAATTAACAATGTGCTATGACTATCCTGTCTATTACATCCTCGTGTTTTCGTTATAAGCGAGGTGTGACAGATTGGTATCAGAGCCATTGGTTATAGAGAATTAGGTGGATCACTTAACCTAGACTATAACCTAGGAACCTTCATGTAGAATGCATACTAGGGTTTTGTGTGCATCTGATGTTACATGTATGTTCCTTCTATTCTATCTATCTGTTCTTTATCATTTGGTTTGCTTCATCTAAGGGAAATTACATTTTCCTTATAAGATGTCTTCCGCTGGACCCTCCATTCCTACAACGCCCTGAGTTCATTTGTCCGACTCTGAGTCAGAATCCGAAGAGGTTCTCTTGGATCACATGTTGTCCGCGTCATCAAATATAGAGTCTGACCTCGAGGAGTTGGTGAGGGAGTCATCTGATGAAGAGGAGATAGGTAACCATGTCGTGCTAAGGTTTCCTGCCATTCATGCTACACCATCTGGTTCTACAGTACCTGAAGTCCCAGCCGCACCAAGTGCTCCTGTTATTCCTGCTGCACCAAACGCCCCAACTGCTCCTGAGGTACCTGCTAGGCCGGTAATTGCAAGGTACGCCCCTGAGGCGGGACCCTGGGTGCCCGGCTACCCTAGGGGACCGTATCAGGCAAATGGCGTAGGACCGGTGCTATTGAGGATGGCTAGAAAGAGAGTGCTTTCGGCCACTCATATTAGGTTCCGAGTGCTAGTTGATGAGGCCAGTTTATGGGGAGACCACCCCGACCTGCCCCCGAGCCCTTCTAGCTCCTCTAGCAGTGACGACGAGCAGGATTGATGGTGCATGAGCACTGGTGGAGACTTGAAGATTTGAGAGACATATTTTAGTTATTTCGTATTTCATTTTCAGACATTGTTAGACTACGGGTTTTCGCATGTTTTTGGGATATTGCTCTATCGATTATCATGTTGAGACATTACAAATTATGAGAATGACATTTTATATTATTATTATGTTTTGGTTTGTGGTATTACATTCTGGAAAATATGTTTGCAATGATATGCTTTATGAGACTAACTGAACTAGGATGGCATTTGATATTGCTGAAACTTATGTATTGTTTATGATGATTAGATAGATGCCGCCCAAAAGGATTACCCGCGGTATCAGTCATAGTGGTGTTGCCCTAAGAGGCATAGGTAGAGGGATAGGTGCAGGAGGTAGGCGAGAAGCACCTATAGGCTGAAATAAGGGTGGGTAGGCAGGTAACAATCAGGGAGCTAGAAACCCTGATATAGTTGCCATGATTGCTTAACAACTTGTAGCACTCATCTTGACCATAGTGGCACAGGTGAGTGACAACATCATGAACTATAATAATAGGGGTGGTAATGATGACAATGGACATAATGATGACAATCGAGGTCATGAAGGGAATGACGAAAACGGACACGAAGACGAGAATAGAGATAACAATGGGGAAGGAGGTGGAATAGGTAACGTGAACGATAACAATAACATGAATGGGAATAGGATTGGAGGAAGGGTTAGTTGCACTTACAAGGAGTTCATGACTTGTAAACTAAAGGAGTTTGATAGCAAAGGTGGAGCCATTGCTTTGACCCGTTGGGCTGAGAAGATGGAATCTATGATGGACATCAGCAACTATGCTGAAAATAAGAAAGTGAAGTATGCTATTTGTTCATCGGTAGGGAAAGCACTAATGGCGATGACTTAGGCCGAATTTAAATCTTTGGCAACTGAAGAATACTGTCGTATGAATGAAATGTAGAAGTTGGAACACAAGTTCTGGAACCATTCGATGGTAGGGTCGGGTCATACTGCTTACACCGACTAATTCATGAATTGGCAAGGTTGGTGCCACACCTAGTGACATATGAATCAAAGCTGATTGAATGCTACATCTGGGATTTAGTACCACAAATACGAGGCCTGGTGACTGTTGCGGCACCCCCGACTATTCAGAGTGTGATCTTGAAGGCAGACACTCTAACTGATGAAATGGTAAGAACTGGAGTGCTAGGTAAAGGTAGCGAGAAAAGAAGGGATATTGGGGAGTCGAGTAGACAAGCAGGGGGAAGGTTTGATAAAAAGGCAAAGGTAACGAGAAGCTTTGTGGCGGTGAACCAAGGGAGAAAGGACTACGTTGGGCCATATCCTAAGTGTGGGAAATGTAACTATAATCATCCGTAAACGACGTTGTGCCGAGTATGCATGAATTGTAGGTGCCAAGGACATGTTGCAAAAGCTTGTAGGGTTGTGCCCAATTTGGTTGCACCGATTAATGCAATCAATCCGGCTGGAAACGTCAGGGTTTGCTATGAGTGTGGAAGCCCCAATCATTATCGGAATGTGTGCCCCAGATTGAATCGGGCACCAGGTCAACATGGGAATAACCAAAACCAAGTGATGGCAATAGCTGGAAGTCAAGGTCAGGGAAATCAAGGAAATGTTGCCCGAGGATGTGCGCTTGTGATTGTTGCAAATGACGTGCGTCAGGACCCGAACATTGTTACGGGTACGTATCTCCTCAATAATCACTTTGCACTTGTATTATCTAACACTGGGGCAGATAATAGTTTTGTGTCCTTTGAATTTGCACCCATGCTTGGTTTGAACCCTTTTTGTTTAGAGACTAGCTATTCGGTAGAAATGGCGAATGGAAAATTGTGAGCTAGTGAAATAATTAGGGGGTGCATGGTTACATTAGAGGACCATGCCTCTAACATAGATTTAATACCTTTCGAATTGGGAAGCTTCGACGTAGTGGTGGGAATGGATTGGTTTTTGAAGTGTGGAGCCGAAATTGTTTGTCGAGAGAAGGTGGTGTGGATTCCTATGCCTAATGGCGATGTGCTCAAGATTCAAGGAGAATGATTGGGAAGAAGTCTAAAGATTATCTTTTGTATGAAGGCTCGCTGATGCCTACAGAAGCAATGCTATGCATTCTTAGCACATGTGGTAGAAAAGGAATCCGAGGAAGGGAGACTGGAAGACATTCCAATGGTGCGGGACTTTCCAGAAGTATTCCTTGACGATTTGTCCGGTTTGCCCCCTCCTCGAAAAGTAGAATTCCGTATAGATTTGGTTACTGGAGCGACACCGGTAGCAAAGACACCATATTGGCTAGCACCATCAGAGATGCAAGAATTATCAAGCCAATTACAAGAGTTGTTAGATAAGGGTTTCATACGACCAAGTCACTCGCCATAGGGAGCACCGATACTATTTGTCAAGAAGAAGGATGGAACGTCCGAATGTGCATAGATTATCGTGAGTTGAATAAGCTGACTGTGAAAAATCAATATCCACTTCCCAGGATCGATGATCCCTTTGATCAATTATACAGAGCTTTGTATTTCTCTAAGATTGAACTTTGATCAGGTTACCATCACTTGCGGGTTCATGAGGAGGATATACCAAAGACAACGTTTAGAACTCAATATGGACATTACGAGTTCTTAGTCATATCGTTTGGGCTGACTAACGCTCTAGCAGTGTTCATGGATCTAATGAACTGGGTATTCACACCCTATCTGGATAAGTTTGTAATCGTGTTTATTAAATGATATTCTCATCTATTCTAAATCTAAGGAAGACCATGAACAACACCTCCGAGCGATTCTCAAATTACTAATAGAAGAGAAACTTTAAACCAAGTTCTCGTAGTGTGAATTTTGGTTATGAGAGGTGAAGTTTTTGGACACGTGGTTAATGAGAAGGGAATCTACGTAGATCCTGCAAAGATAGAAGCAGTTAAAAAATGGGATGCTCCTAAGACGCATTCAGAGATACGACAGTTTTTAGGATTGGTTGGTTACTATCGACAATTCATTGCAAACTTCTCAAAGATCGCTCAGCTGTTGACAATGTTAACATAGAAGGATATGAAGTTCGATTGGGGACATAAGCAAGAAGAGGCATTTTAGATATTGAAAGAAAGATTATGTAATGCACCGGTAATAACCCTCCCTGATGGATCAAACGATTTTTTGGTGTCCTGCGATGCATCGTATCAAGGCTTAGGTTTTGTGCTTATGCAAAAGGATAAGGTGATTGCTTACGCCTCACGTCAACTTAAGGCTCACAAAAAGAATTATATGACACATGATCTGGAACTAGGTGTGGTGGTGTTTGCACTTAAGATATGGAGGCATTATCTGTATGGAACCAAGTGCGTTATCTACACTGATCATAAAAGTCTTCAACACATCTTTGATCAAAAGGAACTAAATATACGTAAAAGGTGATGGGTGGAACTCCTAAGTGATTTGTTGATACATATGTACCTAGTTTAGGAGCTTAATGTAATATGTCTATCATGTCTTACATATATGTAATCGAATGGGTATGAATGAAATACAATGTGTGGTTGATGCTTATAATGTTTAATATTTCATTGTTTATTGTGTAATAACTTATAGTGAACTAAATATATAGGTTTGTGGTTGTTATACATAATTCTTAGTCAATAATGATTGAGAAACATGTTCAAACTTAATCGTGTGAAGTTCTCATGCGAATGGACCATACACATGAAT